>BSBK01003600.1:177500-451148 GCA_027943335.1 Chamaecyparis obtusa
GATGACTCTCTGAAGATCACCTGAAAGTGGGATGTAAATTCTTCCTTGATTTCTCAGTAGTCCATCTAACATTAAGGAATACCCTAAGAACATTCCTTCTAAGGCCCTTCCTATCTCAATTTCAACCTTAACTTCTAGATACAATGTATCTGAAGGAAGTGCCTGCAAGATCTGACCTCTCAAATTAGTCGAAAGGGAGAGCATGGATACCTCATGTCTCCTTCTTCTCAAAGAATCTACAACCACATTTTTTTTACCTTGTATATATCTGACCTCAAAATCATACTCACAAAGGAACTCCATCCATCAGCATTGCCTAGTGTTGAGATTAGGTTGACTAAATATGTATTGAAGGCTTTGGTGATCAGTGTGTAACTCAAACCAGTGTCCCAATAAGAAGTGTCTCCAATGATTCAAGGTGTTAACTATAACTACTAATTCCAAATCATGGGTGGGATAGTTAATCTCATGGTCCTTAAGCTTTCTAGACTCATAAGAGATAGCTCTTCCCTCTTGCATCAATACTACCCCTATGCCTCCAAGGAGGCATCAGTACAGACTTCAAAATTTTTAGTGGGGTCAAGTACCACCAAAATTGGGGCACTGGTCAGCTTATCCTTTAGGATCTAAAAAGATTCTAAACATTTCTCATTCCAAATGAACTTCTTCCCTTTCCTTTGCAAGGAAGTGATGGGATGAGCTATTCTGGAGAATCCTTGGATGAAGCATCTATTGTATCTAGCTAAACCCATGAAAGTATGAACCTCTAAGATGTTGGTGGGGATCGGCCATTCAACTATAGCTTGTATCTTGGTGGGATCAATTTCTATACCTTCTCCTGAGATAACATGACCAAGATACTTAACTTCAGTTTGAAAGAAATCACAGTTCTCCAAGTTTGCAAATAATTGAATCTAACGAAGGCATTGTAATACTTGTTGAAGATGTGGCTCATGTTCTTCTATTATCTTAGAATACACCAAAATATCATCTAGGAAAATTATGACAAATTTATCCAAGAACGTCCTGAATACCCCATTCATAAGACTCATGAATACTGATGGTGCATTTGTGGGACCAAAAGGTACTATGGTAAATTTATAGTGTCCATACCATGTATGAAAAGTTGTATGGTAAATGTTGGCTTCATGAATCCTTAATTGATGGTAACTTGACTTCATATCAGTCTTGGAAAACACCTTAGCTCCTTTCATCTGATCAAATAGGTCATCAATTCTTAGCAAAGGGTACTGATTCTTAATGGTTACTTTGTTGAGTTGATGATAGTCAATGCACAACCTTAGTGAACCATCCTTCTTTCTAACAAAGATAACTGGAGCTCCCCAAGGTGACACACTTGGTCTAATAAAGCCTTTTCTAAGAGTTCTAATTGAACTTTTAATTCACTCAACTCCTGAGTGGTCATGTAGTAGGGAGCTTTAGACATAGGCTCAGCTCTTGGCACCAGTTCTATGTGGAAATCAATATCCCTTTTGGGAGACATTCCTGAAATGTCAGTTGGATATACATCTACAAACTCTTGAAGCAAAGGGTGCTCGAGTATAATTTTTGTATCTTCCTTTTTCATCAAATGATTAACTTAGACTACAAGAAGTTGGCATCCTTTCCTCGTGTATTTCTTAAGTTGCATGGCTGATATCATCCTAACTGAAATAGGTCATTGAATTCCCAAAATTGTGTTGGGCTTACCTAAATCATCCAAGAAATGAATGAGCTTTTTCCTACAATCTATCTTAGCTTCATGCGCTGTCAACCAATACATTCCTAGGACAACTTCATACGATCCAAGAGGAATAACTTGAAAATCAACATTGGTAGAAAAAGGTCCTAATCCCAAGTTACAAACTTAAACACACAAATATGTGGTCATTTTAGCCCTGGAGGCTAGCTCTACCTGCTACTTAACTCCTTGCCCTACTACCACTAGCCTGCACTTTTCTATCAAAGAAGAAGATATGAAGGAGTCAGTTTCTCCCGAGTCAAAGAGAATAGAAATAGTTTTACATCTAAAGTTTCTATGATAGTGTTTTGGTGATCAACTTGTCTTTGTTCCACTATGGTGAACATCTTGTCAAACCATCTGACATCTCCTACTATTGGTTCTAAAACTTCTTGATTTTGATTAGTGAGATTCATGCATTTAGGGCATCAAACTGTAATATGTCCTTTTTGTCCATGAGAATAACACTTGGTATTCCTTCCCAAGTTCTTTGTAGGAGGTGCACTAGATTGTTGATAACCTCCTCTATTGAAATTCTAAGAATTATGGGATTGTGGAGGAGGAAATATTTGTTGTGCTCAGAAGTTGTTACAGTTTTGAGGTTGTTGAAACTTCCCATTGCTTTTGTTATTATTCTAAAACTTCTTCTTAGGGAAGTTTTTCCCACTTTTGAAAGATGACTATTGGTTCTTAGAGTTGGAATTTCCTTGATCAAAGTTCCCTTTAGAACTTGATCTAGCATTGAATGTTTGGCCACTAGCATAGCCACCTCTTCCTTTGACCTTTCTTTCAACAAGGTATGCCTTAGTGATGGCATCACAGAGATTTTGGGGTTCTAAGACTACTACCTCTTCTGATATTCAGTCATTCAGATCTCTGATGAAATGTTGGACAAGTATGGGTCCATCATCTCTAAAGCCTAAGAAAGGCTTAAGTTCATAGAAATTTCTTACGTACTCTTCCACCGACATGTTGGCTTGCTTGAGGTGGTGGAATTATTCTATCCTACCTTGCTTCCACTGATCAGACATGAATCAATCCTTAAAGATTTCTAAGAATAGTTCCCATGAAATAGTGTTGATGGTGAATTAAAGCTTGTCTTCTTCCATACGCTAACATGTAGATGAAAAATTCCTTAGATTCATAATAGTGCATCTGGCCTTGATGTTTCTACTAAAAGGGTTCATAGAAAAACACCTCTCAAGGTCAAACAACCAGGTTTCTGCTAAAGATCCCCCTTCATTTCCATAGAAGAGGGGTACATTGACTTTGAGCAAGTCCCTCATGTGAGTGGTATCCCTATCTTCAGATTCTTTCTTGACTTTCCTTCTCCTAGGACTTCTCTCTCTTTCCCTATCTTGATGTTGAGCTCGGTCTCCTTCTTTGAAATTGACTCTATTTTCAAGGTTGTCAAGTCTATGTAGAAGTTATTTCATAAGTTGTCTAAGTTGGGCTCCTTTTGAGTCATTACTCTGACTCTCATTCCTATGGTTATCTTGATTTTTTTCTCCCTCATGTTCCCCATGGTAACTCTCTAGGTGAGGTCTAGAGGAAGACTACTGAGTTCTATCCCTAGCTCTTTCATGGGTAATGGAAGGCATCTTGGGAGAATGGTACAATATTAGTCTTAAGTGCATGTTTAAAAGTAGCATTCAATTTGTTGAAAAGTTTTGAGTTTCAAACATAAATAGACCCTGAGCTCCCACTGTAGAAACCAAAGCTCTGATACCAAATGTAATGTCCCCACTAGGGAACCCATAAGGAATTAAGTCTTATGACCAAAAATAGAAACTAACAATTTTTTTCCTAACATTACATCACTACTAATTTACATATATATTCCTTAAGGTTCCCTTAATGAATTCATTTACATTACTTATCCAAATTGAATTTAATTCTTTGGAGGTCTTGTTCATGGTTCGTGACTTGGATGCATTCAAATTTATGCATTGATACAAATATTTGTACTATGTATTATGTATTATTCAAAGGAAAGATGAAAAGATATGTTTGTAATGTCATTGGACCATTCATGTACTTGCTATTGTAATGAGATTTATTATCAGAAAGATGTAATTGAAAAGAAAAGCCATGTAATTGGGAGGGATAGTTTGTTAGAAATAGGGAATACTAAGAGGGGGGGGTGAATCAGTATTCTACAAAATTTATCTTTTACACAATTAAGGATATAAAAAAATATCTTTACACATCCATAACATAAGAAGTGAAACAACATGCATAGCAATAAAACTAAAGAACTCATAACCCATTATTTGTTCTTGAGGAAACCCTGGCCAAGGGAAAACTCTGGTGGGGATGGTACCCACAAAGATCCACTAATCAAAAGTATCATGTTAAGGATGTTTACCCTATTAGGAGTCTATTACATGCATATAGTGTCTCGGTCCTGATTAAGGGACTATAGTCCTTGTTAGAAGCCTCAACCCTATTAGGAGTTGGCAGTACAGAAAGTGATTACAAGATGAGCCCACTGCCCAAACAAGTAATGTACAATATTTACTGATTACAAAATTAGGTCAAGGTAAATAACCTTATACTACTTGCATCAATATCTTTTTGCTTCTCTTTCACTATCGCTATTACATATATTTGTTCCTTCATCACATCATATATCTTCTTATAATTTACAATAACATTTATACAAGTTATTAAGATTACTAACTTTCCAGTCGGCTATCATATTACAAAATAAATTTATCTAAGGGTTAACATCTAGGATGTCATCCCTTTATATTTTTAAATCATTATTTTGATAAGAAAAATAATCCCTTAACTCTTTACCAATTATGTCTTCATATTCTGTCATGTTGGCTTAACACTATCTTTAGAAAAATTGTCATAACTTCCTCCATACATTCCATACTAACTTGTGCTCTGAGATGAATCTTCAATAGTCAACATTGAGTCTATGTTCAAGTGTGCAAGCACTAAACTTAATCCAATTGACATTGTAAACAAAAACTATCTTCAGGTTCACTTGTAAAAACACACTGTCTCATACTTAGACAATTTCGCATTGCGCTCTGAAATACTAGCTCTCTGACCTATGTGATCTTCATGTAGATCATATGTTTCCATAATGACAACATCTATATAACTAAATCAGCCAAATTTCCAACAATCTCCCCCTTTGTCATTGGTGGCAACATATGAGAAAATTGGCTAAGTCTTAAAACTTCAAAATCTCAAAATTCTGACTAATGTTCAAAAGTGTTTTGGCTTCATAGGGTGCTTGAGCTTTCAGTTTTGCTATATCAGTTAAATTTTTGAACTCACTATCAAAAGTGTTTATCAATTTCTTTTCTTTCTCTAGAGGGTTAGCTTTTGCAATTTGTGTAGTTATAATGCCTTGGAACTTCTCAATAAGCTCCTTCACACATCCTTCAAGAATTTTTACTTTCTTATTCTTTCCAATGATTTTGTTCAAGGATGTGATCAATTCCATTTGATCATCATCATCTACTTCCTTTCCCAAATTTTGAATCATAGATCCAATCTGATTCTTCTTTCTAGTCTTAGGAGTAAGACTGATATCTTCTTTAGTGGAAATAGGTACTAGTTTTTTTGTCACTCTAGGTTCTACAACTGTGGTCTCTATTTTCTCTTCTCCTTTGGTGGTCTCCTGCTCTTCAAAAGTTGAATTGTCAATAATGTTTTCAAGATTCTTGAATACATTATCATCAGTATCCAAGGTGATCATAGTTCCTTCTACATTCATGACTTCATCTTCAATGTTTATGGCTGGTGGAGAGGGAATGTCCTCTTGTTCTATTTCACCTTCTTGCTCTACTACAACTGATGGTTCTCCATCATTCTCTGACATAACCTTGATGATTGCTTGCTCTATTTCTACATTAACTTCTTTATATCTACCTCCCATAATCTGAATGGTTCTCTTCTTGGTTCTCAAATGGGTGCTCAAAGCTTTCATAATCTGAATGAAGTGTGCTTCATCTTTTACAACACAAAGCTTTCTTACAAGCTTTTCTCTAATAGATGTGTCTTCTTCTGATGCTCTCTTCTTCCTATTCACACGTTTATTGTACAAATCATCATGTATCTTACCTTGAATTGTATCAAACTTCTTATTAGAAAAAATCATATGCTTTACCACTACATTTCCTATATTTAATCTCTCTACATAATCATAGAGATCATAATACTTATTCATTCTTGTAAAGTCTCCATCTTCAATAATCTTCTCATTAAGCTTCTCCACTCTAGGTTTTGAAGTTTTCTTCTTAATAGAAGTGACATCATCTTTGATTTCTACAATTTTCCTTGGAACTGGTTGCACTAATGTTTTATGCCTTTTACTAGGTCCAGTAGCACTCTTTTACTCTTTTTCTAGGTGTGGAGGAAGTCAATCTAGTGGATATATTTTCTTCTTGATCCTTCTCAATTTCTTCCACTTTCACCTTAACTTGTGTTTCTTCTTCTTTTTGTCCAACATCTTTGATTGCTATTGTTGTTTTCTTTGCTACGAAGAATTCATGCTCAATCATCCCTGTATCTTTTAGAATTTTCTTGATGTTACTCTCAACTCTTTTCTTTGACCGCTTCTCTTCGAGTAAGGTCTTTTCAGATTTGAAGTTCTCCTCAAAGGTTCCAAACCTATTACAATGAGTGTCCAACTTGCACTTAAGTAACTTTCTCACATCCTCTTTTGTTTCTACCTCAGATATCTCATAGCCAAGAGGGTCTATGAACTCTATTTTAGGTTCTACTACTTCAATGTAGGTAAAGTCAGTATCAACCATGAAACATATCTCATTTTTATATTTCTCCACAAGAGACTGTGGGATCCTTGATCTACTAGACACTATATCCTAAAATGTCTTGATTACCAATACTTCACTCTCATTCACTTTCTCAATAACATGCCTTATGTACACTAGGTTAATCCTTTTCATTGTAGTTTGGCCACCATTCTAGTCATTTCCAATGGTGTAAGGAAATCTTCTCAATAGGTGAAAAAACATATAGGTGATTAGGGATGAGAATCTAAATTGTGTATACTTAGTCTTCTTAATCTTTTCCAAATTCTCAAATAGTTGAATTCTTAGAATCTCACACATATCAACTTGTACTTTATCAACACACATCAGATAAGCTACATGTATCATTCTAGCTGCCATGTCATCCTCTCTTGAGTTTGCACAAAAGTTAGTGGTTAAGATCTTACATAAATATCTAAAATCATCTTGTGGAATCTTACTAATCATAATTCCTCCACCGTTATAGGATGAATTTGTGTGTTCTATGACTATTTTCTGCATGTTCTTCTCATTTAAAGGAATGGGTCTAGTTTTAGATAGTGAAGTAACTTCATGAATCAAATTAGTTGTGATATCTATCACTCTATCTTCTAACCAAAACTTCCCATTATGAATTTTTCTTAGAATAATCTTACTACATTCTTCATTATCAAATTCATACTATAATGCATACTTAATGATCTCATTATCTTTCAGATGTTCAAATCCTCCTTGCAATATCATGTCCTGATTTTAGATCTTCTAATATTTCTTGGTGAAATCACTATCACTAATAGTCTCTAGTTTGCATCCAAGATAAATTCTAACATTCTCTAGATGTAAAACTCTATTTCATACGAATGATAAAGCTAACCTAGGATCATCTTCCAAGGGTTCTACTAGTTCCCTTTTCATCTTAGGTCTATTTTTATCTCTGACATTGTGAATTAATGAAACATCCATGATTTCCTCTAATTCCTTTACTGATTTAAAGATCTGCCAAGTAAAATACCTCGATTTCATGATTTAGGGCTTGTGTAGATTGGGCACAAAATTCTTCTCCAAATCCTTGAAAAATGATTCCAATCACTTCTCTTTGATCTCCTTAACATTTTAATTCACTTTGATGATCAAATAATACCAATCATGACCTTTTATTAATTCAATCTCACTTAGATTTGACATCACATTCAATTCCTTTGCCGCTTGTTTCCAAAAAGTTGATTCTGCTAACTTGCAAAACTTAAAACTTCTTGAGATCTCACAAACCATAATATTTTTCTTTGTGCTCTTAACCATAGCATTATAACATCATATACTACTTTGCATTAACTGTGCAAGACTCAATTCATCATATATCTACTTCTACACTAATCTAAGTTCCTACTCTATTGCAATTTTCATAAATTAAGTACTTTGAGATTGGTTAGGTAAAGATTCATTCTTACCTTTTAATACTTCACCTTCCTAATTACCTTCAATCTTGAATATGTCTCTTTGATTTGTGCTTTCGATAAACTTCACTTTATCTGAATTACTACAACATCCTTTCTGACTGTTACTTGCATCTTTATTTCTTGTTGCATGAGTTCTAGGGTTAGGATTGGTATAAAAAACTCTATTGTTCATTCTACAAAACCTTGTTGTGTGTCCAATCTTGTTGCATATCTGACAAACTATTACATTGTTCCCATATCTTGGTCTAGGCTGATTGATCTGTGATTTGCAATTTTTAGCAATGTGTCCAACCTTGTTGCATCTATAACATATTACTCCATTTCTTCTATTCATATCTTCAGTAGGTTTCTTATCTTCATTGTTAGTATTCCTAAACATTCTACTACTATTATTATTCTCAATAAATCTAGATTTCCTGCATTCATTAGCTCTATGTTCAAAACCATGAAAATTATAACAATAACTATTAAGAGGTTTGAATTGCTTACCTATGCAATCTCTCTTCATATGACCAATAGTATTATAAGAAAAAAATCTACCTTTGAATTATCTTTGCATACATTTGGGTGATTCCTCTTTCTTAGGTGATTCTTCTTCCTTAGGTGTATCTTTAGATTTGTTAAACTCATTAGACTTCTTCTCATCTATGCTTTCAAATATTTTTAGATCCGGTTCCTTTCTTTCTTCATTTTCTTTAAAAGTGTTGAATCCAAGATGAGTCTTATCATAGAATGGTTTTTGATAAGATATTTGTTCATCAATCTTCTCACTAGTTGAATATAGTCTTTCAAGTTTTTGCTTAGATTGAGTCAGTTCACCTTTCACAATTGCATTGTATTTCTGAAGTTTGGCATACTACAAATTGTCTTTCTCTAATTTAGATGTTACTTTATAATGTTTAGATTTTAGTCCTTCATTTTTAGTCTTTAGACTTTCATTCACTGATTTCAGATTTGCTTCATTCTTGCCATTTCCATCTTTCAAGCTAAGCCTCAAATTTTCTATCTTCAGTTCATGCTTAAGGATCTCATTTTATTTTTCTAAATTTTCATCACAATCTTCAATGAAAACTTCAAATTCCTTTTCAGATTTTAGATCTTCCAACTTGTTTTTTAGTTTCTCAATGAGGTTCTTTGCATCATCATATTTTCTTTTCAGAATATCTCTTTCATCAGTAAGCATATCAATCTATTCAAGAGCTTCTTCAAGATTCTTCTATAGTTGATCCATATCCATAGATATCTTACTCAAGTTGCTAGGCTTTCCTTGAATGATTATTTTTCGAGTAACTAAGATCTAATACCAATTGTTACAAATAGGCAATATGGAGAGGGGGGGCTGAATCAATATTCTACAAACTTTATCTTTTAACCAATTATGGATATAACAGATTATTTTTACACTTGCATAACATAAGAAATGAAACAACATGCATAGCAATAAAACTAAAGAACTCATAACCCATTAGTTGTTCTCAAGGAAACTGTGGCCAAGGGAAAACCCCAGTGGGGATGGTACCCAAAAGGATCCACTAATAAAAAATATCTTGTTGAGGATGTTGACCCTCTTAGGAGTCTATTACTTGCATATAGTATCTCAGTCCTGGTTAAGGGACTATAGTACTTGTTAGAAGCCTCAACCCTGTTAGGAGTTGGTAGTACAAAAAGTGATTACCACATGAGCCCACTACCCAAACAAGTAATGTACAATATTTACTAATTACAAAAGTAGGTCAAGGTACATAACCTTATACTGCTTGCATCAATATCTTTTCACTTCTCTTTCACTATCCCTATTACATATATTTGTTCCTTCATCACATCATATATCTTCTTATAAATTATAATTACATTTATACAAGTTATTAAGATTAATAAATTTCTAGTCGGCCATCATATTAAAAAATAACTTTATCCAAGGGTTAATATCTAGGATGTCATCCCTTTATATTGTTAAGTCATTATTTTGCTAAACAAAATAATCTCTTAACTCTTTACCAATTCTATCTTCATATTATATCCTATTGGCTAAACATTGTCTATAGAAAAACTATCATAACTTCTTTTGTACATGCCGTACTAACTTGCACTCTGAGATGAGTCTTCAATAGTCACCATAGAGTCTATGTTCAATTGCACAAGCACTGAAATTACTCCAATTGATATCACAAACAAAAATTGTCTTCAGGTTCACTGGTAAAAACATATTGTCTCATGCTTAGATAATTTTGCATTTTGCTCTGACATACTATCTCTTTGACATGTACTATCTTCATGTAGATCATATGTTTCCATAATGACAACATCTATGTAACCAACTCAACCAAATTGCCAACATAGTTTTAGGCTTTGTTTCAAGGGTTGTTATTTGAAAGATCAATGTTGGAGATATATTATGTCATGTTGAAATTATCTTTTCTATCTCTCCTTTGTTGCAATGAAAGAAAATGTTTATTATGCTAAGGTTAAAATGTAATTTGTAATGAATATTTATTCAATGTGTAGGAAGGAGAAATGAAATTAGTATATAAAGTAAGAAACATAATTGTAAATGAAATGTTATTTTCTTACCCTATCTCTTAAAGTTCTCAAATGTGAAAGTAAAGAATGCTATTCAATTTGGATAAGCAATGTAAATAATTCATTACAGGAACCTTAAGGAATGTATATGTAAAGTAGTAGTGATGTAATGTTAGGAAAAAATTTGGTAGTTTCTATTTTTGGTCATAAGACCTAATTCCTTATGGGTTCCCTGGCGGGGACATTACAATATCACTAAGAAATTTTGATCACTTTTACAGAGATCCATATATTACAGAATTCCATTCTTGTGACACATGCAATTCAAGACAGGTTCATCATATCCCAGGAGAAACTTTCTTTCAACCAGCATCAATAGCATCTGATACTAAATACTCTTCTTTGATAAATGCTACAGGTGAAATATGGATAGAGAAACTACTTCAAACTCCACAAAGAAATACAACTACTTTACATAACCTTTACTATCATAGTCAAATGTATCGCTTGCATTTTGCATGAAGCTCAGACACATTGTGGAACAAACAAGTCATAGAAAGATGGGGACCAGAGGGTTGTTACTTAACTATACCAATACATGAACATATACAAAAGATCGTAAGGGAACAAATACCTACATGGACCCAAACCACTTATAAGCTCTATCCAACTATTAATGTTCATACATAGAACTGGGGTATACTACATCAAATATCTGAACATCTGGACTGGTTCGATGATTTAAATCCCATGAACGGTCAACCCATGGGTTATGATGCTATACTTTAAGACTATAAGTTTGTTCAATCTATAAAATACTAGATCTCTACTACCTATGTATAAGGAGATGGAAGTTTATCTCCTTAAACAAATTAATAATGCAATATACATTATTTTATAGTTATATTGTACCTTATTTTGGTACAAATTTAAATCTTCTTTAACGTTTCCTTTTTACAATTCAATTTTTTAGATTACATATTTGATACTTGATATTTTATGTTAACTTTATCTTCACATAGTTAGCGACTACAAAGAGTCTCTTAATCGCCAAAACTTTGTTCACTTATAATAGACAAAAAAATAGTTATCTTCCAATCCACAAATGAAAAAATACTTATCTTATAATAAACAAAGACAAAGTAAAAAATAATATTCAATAATTCTATAAAGAACATTTTATATCAGGATTGGTATCAACTAAACCATCATTAAAAAATACCTATATACATCAATACAATATCACAATAAAGTTTTAAAATTTATACAATATCTATTTTAGCAATGTTACATGAGTTTGTCTTTTATAGCTTTGTTCACGTGGATCCATATTGTTCCACTCAGTGAATCGATGGCCATCTTTTCCTGAATTGCATTTGTAGCATATTAAAATTTCATCTGATATGCACATTTTAATGCCAGGATAATGTTTCATACATACAGATCACCTTCTATAGTTTGAAATACCATCTATCTTTGTTTGAAATTCTTTTATGGCCTTGTAATAATTTTTGGAGAATGGTGAAGTAAGAATATGGTCAGTTCTATTCATGGATGTTGTATGATCTTCAATATAATTAGGTATTTGAAGTTTTGGCAAGGAAGGATTTTCAATAATTGAATTTGGTAGAGGATTTGAAATTGAAAGTTCAACTAGTTCTAAATGATATGAGGTGTTTGAACAATGTAAATCTGATGCATAAATTTCAAGTTCTATATTTTGAGATGTTTCCCGTCTTCTTTTGTTAATAACGCTTTTTTTGGCATCATATCTAGTTGTCTGCATCTGATTTATGTATTGGTATTTGTGTATAATAATTTGATAATTTAGTAGGTTAAATTTCACCAAATTGGTAACACAAATAATTATTATATTGATATTAACAAATTATCAATGGTTGTTCTAAATGAGCCACACTGCAACTGTCATCAAGGAGCCTACATTTTGAAAACCTCAAACACTAAGAAAAACCCTCAAAGAAAATTTTGGACCTGTCCACTTAGAAAAAAAGGTTAGTACTGCACATATATTTGATGTTTTGAAGAAATGTACACACTATACATTATATTATATAGTAATGTAAACTTAATATTGTAGGGAAACAATGGTTGCGGTTACTTTAAGTGGGCAGATGATGTCTCAAACAAATATGTCACACCATTTGCACAAATTGTCAATCAAACTCATCAATCTAGCTTGTGCTCTCAAGAGGCTATCATGATTGAGATTGTGTCAATGCCAAAGACTAAAATTAGTTTTTTACGAGCACTTCACACCATGTTACTTACATTTCTTTGTATTTTAATTTGATTTATTTGCTAGAACCATATAAAAATATAAACTTCCAATGTATCACAATTTTTTCAAAACAAAATGCAGACATGAAACTAATTTTAACTGTACTCAAGTATAACTGTTTACTTGTGTAAATACTTGTCATGAAAATGTTTACATACATCATATGTTCCTTGAAATGTTTTTATGCAAATTATTAAGTTTTTTCTTCAATTTACCTATCAATGAATCACTTTCATGATTTTGGTCAGATTCATCCAGTTAATTAAAGATATTATGATGTATGCTTTAAATTCATATAGTGCAAAATTATGATAATTATTCAATAAAGTAATCAGTTTAGAGGTTAACTTTTGACAGATTGGTAACACAAAACTTCAAGTATAATTTTGTTCTCTTCTTACAAATCTAACAAAAGTAAAACCAAGAATTGAAAATTAAACTCTATTCGTGTTAGATTTAATCCTAAGTTCAACAACATCAGCTGCATATGATATGATTATATCACATAGCAAAAAAACTAATGTACACCAACCATTAAAACTAATTGTATAAGTCACTGCTGGTACTGCAAAATCTCATCTGATACCACCAAATGGATAGTAACCTATTCTGTTGGAAATATTCAAGACTAGCCAAGTTACTAAGAGGGGAGGGGTGAATCAGTAACTTCAAAAACTTTTTACAAATTGTAGATCTTAACCATATTCCAATTTAACATTTAGATCAATAAGCTAACTACATGCATGAGTAACTGAAGGAATAAAACATTCATAACACTTTAAACATAGAGATTTGGTTACCCATAAACCTTCCAAATAGAAAGTAAAACTAGGGTGGGGATGATACCCACAAAACATCAATACTGTAATATAAAGTTGGCCGGTTAAGGCTTACAATGATCACTTCTGCTGATCTTCCCTGTTAGGAGCAATTAGGACTACTAGGTCCACCTTGTTAGAGGATTTACAAACATATAATGAAGTATGCACTTGGTTAAGAGATTTTATGAAAGACTGTTAAGTCTACCCTATTAAAGGATTTGAAGTTGATTCACCTGTTAGGATGAAACAGTAGATCTCTTACTTGCAACTATACTTGCTGATTGAGATTCTTTGATGTACTGATCACCTTCTGTGATAGATATGTCTCTGCTACTCCTTATACTGTTATAGCCCTTTGTAATTTTCCTATCTCTACCTTTCTTGCATCTTCGCATATGCATATATACTCTTCCACACACTTCTCTCTTTTTCAGACATTACTTCTCTTTTGGATATGATACAAAACATTGCTTTTATATCAATCCACAACAATTACAAAATAATTACAAAGTCTTCCCTTAAACAAGCTAACACAAATATTACTGAGTCGGCCCAAATATAGTTACTCAGTTTCTACAAACTAACTCGGTGAGTTTCTGATACTTAGCATCCACTGCGTTACTCGGCATCATCATGCTCTCGGTAGAGATGGAGGCTCAGTCCCTACTAACCACGCAGTCATAGTTTTTGAACTTGGTATACACTGGAGACTGGGTAGATATAGTGTCACTCGGTAGAAACTGAATTCCCCATTTACTATGCTGGCACTCGGTAAACACTGCTCATCTCATCACTGAGTAATGATAACTCGATAAGCACTGCTCTACTCAAATTGCTTGGTAAACACTACTCTGCTTAGTAAGCACATAGAATCTAAATAAGTGTTGTCACTAATGACAAACATACTTAATGCCAACAATCTCCCCCTTTGACATTAGTGACAAAAACACTTATTTCCCAAAACTTATATACAAAAATCATGCTGAATTTTTTATTTATTTTTTTTCAAAATTTGTCTTTGTCAATCTGTTATATATACATTTTACGTCTTCCCCGTATAGTATTCATATATACAAGTATCTTATATCTCCTATATCTCTTATTCTCATATCTCTTCTCATATCTCCCTCACTGTTCTCATATCTATTCTCATATCTCCCCAATTCATCACATACTCTCCCCCTTTTTGACAATAATGCCAAAGGTGTATATACAAATATTTTACATGGAGATGCCAAAATGTGAGAGAAAATCAGAATGTACCTTGCCAATCAGTGCCAGAGTTCTATCCCAATTCTCTTGCAAAATCTTGCATGTATGAAGTGCCACTTCGACTTCTGCAGAGAGTTCAATCATGTGATCTGCAATTGAAAACTGATTGTCATGGATCAATGTTTTTGAGTGTGTAATATGCTTCTGCATTGTATCCATGATGGGAAGGATCATGTTATAAATATCTATTAGTGTGGAACTGATCCTTGCGTCCTCTTTCAGCAATTCTGATTGCTTACCAGATAGGAATATGTTTTGCATATGATGTGCAAAGCTTGAACTAGGTTCAAGTTACAACTTTAGTGCACTGATCTTCAGATCCTCATCAATCTTATTCAATTTTTCCTTAACTTCCTTGGAGAACTCGGAAACATTACATAGGTTGACAAAAAATGATGTTACCTTGGAATAGGAGGATTCAATGTTTGACAAAACTGAAGATAGCTCCACCTGATTTATAGCTATTTGCTAAGCAATATGCTCAAGCACTTTATTGTCAAACTTCATTTCTACTTTCTCAATTAACTTTTCTTGAACAGAAGAGTCCTCATTGAACTTAGTGACTACCTCTACCAACTGTAACAAAATGTGTTGAGAGGAATCAATTTCAACACCTATAGCATCTATCAGAATATTCTTGGCATCCTCAATGATCTTATATTCCTTATCTCTTTCCTCTTTTAATTTCTTCTACTTTTCTTTCTTTTGCAGAAGTTCATCAACCAATTACATTTGATTGGCAGAAAGATTTGCAAAATCTAATTGTGGAATTTCTATCTACTCATCCAAATCTATATCTTCTTCTATATCTTTACTCTTGCTCAACAATCTTATACTCGGTTGAACCTTAGGTCCAACTATCATTGTACTTAATGCCTTTGAAGTAGAAGTTATTGTAGACACAGTAGGACTTGCAGTGAAAAATGATAAACTTCCAATTGATGGAATGCTCACTGGAAGACTTGATAAACCCAAAACTAAAGTGCTTACAACTATAGAATCAAAAAATGAAGTACTTACTTAAGTATACAAAATTGAAGTACTTATTGTTGTAGGACTTAAAATTGTAGAAGGTACTAAAGTTGATGCAAGAGACTGCAACTTGGTGGAAGAAGGAAGTTACTACTCAGTGGATGAAGTGGTAGCCACTTTTTTCATTGATACATTGAGCTGTGCTGAGGATGATTGGACATTTGATGTACTAGTAGGAGTTGTCACAATCACACTTGAAGCTATCTTTGAGCTAGATGTAGAAATTTTCCCTCGAGAGTGAGGAAGTGAGGCAATTACCTCTACAACTATCTGAACTGCATCATCTTCCTCATCATTCTGCTTAGCTTCATTGGTAGCTTCTTCCTCTACTTCTACAATTTCAACAGTATCTAGCTGAACTATTTCTGTGGTAGCTTCGTCTTCTTTATCTTCATCACTGTCATCTTCAATATCTTTTATCACAATAGTTTCAACACTTAGTTTGTGAAGTTGATAGATGTTTTTCCAACTGATTCTATATTTTTTATCAAAATCATACAAGTTTTGAATTTGAGTGTCATTTTACTCTCATTTTCTTTCAATGCCTTATTAACTTCAGCATTTTTCAAATTTTGCATTAACTGTCTTAAGGTTTGAGCATATATATCCTTGACAGTTTTCCTTACATTCTCCCATCTCATCTTGACTTTATCCAATAGAACACCTCAAATTTGTGAAGCCATATCATCAGGTGAGTACTTCCATTGCCCCATTTTCTCAGTAACAACATCTTCAATCTCCTTCTACTTTGTCTTTGTTCTAATTTTATATTTGAGAGATTTGAAGTTTTCCATTCCAGATCCTTCTCTCAAACTCTTGATGTATTCTTCAAATGTGGGAGGAGGCCTTTTAAATACTACATCACCACTATTTTTACCTGCCTTGCCCCTTGTTTTTCTTATGAAGACTGTAGTAGATTGTTTTGGTGCCTTTCTGATGGTTGCCTTCCCTTTCTTCTTCACAGGTACTTGTTCTTCTTCACTCTCATCCTTTTCTTCTTCTTCTTCTTCTTCTTCAGTTTCCTCTCCTTTTCCCTCGGTTAACATTAGAGGTGAGCTAGATTGCATCTTGGCCATCCTCTTTTTGCCTTTGTTAACCACCTATGGAAGCTTTATGCTTAGCTCAATTCTTACCTTTGCTTCATCATATGTTCCAAAGTATGGAGCCTTTGGATCCATAGGTTGATTAATTAGGGCTTCAATTATGTTCTTTGTATCATCAATATTCACCTCATAAGGAAGAGGTTTCACCCATAAAACAAATATCATCCTTATAATCTTCCACCAACTTTTGTGGAATCCTAAACCTATTGTTCATCTTCTCCTTAAAGGATTCAAAATAGTTATCCATTATACTAACAAGATTTTTGCCCATTTCTACAATGTACTCATTTATTTGATAAAGAATAGGCACATCCTTTCTCCATACTATAGTGCCTTTAGATGGGGAAAAAATTTGAGCATAGAAGAATAAACAAACCAATAGCGAGCCAAACTTACATGGATTATTCTTTGAAGTTTGAATGCTCTCCATATTCTTGTTGAATTGCTTCAACAACAAATCTGCTAGGTCAAATGACAAGTTGTTCTTCAAAATTTTGTAAGCTAGGTCAACTACTTCACATGAAACACTATTCTACTGACTAGAACTGTATATCTTGTGAGCTATGACATATGTCCCAAATTTCAATTCTACATCGGTAATGTTGCTTATCCTCATTCCTCTACCATCCCACTCGGCTAGGGTTTTCTTTTCCAACTCCACCCGACCAAGGGTTTTTGTAGATTTAGCTTTGTCAAGCATGGGAAGACCAGTGATCCGATGAATCATCTTCCTTGTTATTTCCACTGGTTGCTCAAGCCAAATTTTACCTTCATGCACTTGGCTTAGGATATATCTAATCCATTTTATTTGGAAACTTCGAGGCAAGTGGGTGATATGTGTCAAACCCTTATCTTCCAAATGTTTATACTCTAGTTTGAGAACACCATCAACACTCAGTTCATTTCAGGGAACATCTATCTCTAGGGTTCCAAGTTCTTGAATTGTACCTTTAAAATTACTTTGAATATCGTTAACAAGAAGTACCTTTGGAGGAATCTGTGATTAAGCTCCACTCGGGTCTAGGGTTCCTGCAACCATGGGCATGAGTTTGAAATCTGGTACCTTCCATTCTCCTTGGACCAACAATTCTGAACCTTTCTTCACTTTGGTGCTGGATGATGCCATGGTAGCTCGATAGTCAAAGAAAATTCTTCAAAAATTTCCACTGCAAATTTTGCTTCGAATCACTTGATTGCACTAAGAAATTTCTCTACTCTCAATATGCTAAAATTCACGATGAAGAATGAACTTGATTTCATGCTTTTTGTTAAAAATTTTCCATTAATGCTTAGTAGAGAAGTAGGTAAGTTTGGCATTGTACTGGATAGGCTGTCATCCACTATTCCATTAATTGCTCGATGAAGACTCTGCAACTCGGTGATCATAAGAATTCATACTGCTCTGACCATACTCGGTAACCACATGAGATTTGGTTACTCCCGACCTTGCTTGGTGATAACTAATACCAGCCTTCTTAGTGATCCTTTTGTATCTTGCATACTGATTTGGATCTTTCTTCCTTTTAATTCTGGAACTATTTTGGAATTTGTGTGTGAAGATACAGTTCTAGTGCTTTCTTAGGGACTTAGTTGGAATTGATAGAGCCACCCTCTTCATGAGTGACATCATTACTTAGACTAGTTTGCTTAGTAGATTTAGGAATCCACTATCGTCTCATCTACTTCCTAATGCTATCTGCTTTTGCTTTCTTTTCATCTACAACTCTGCCTATATTCATGCAATTTTTAGCTATATGACCAAGTTCAGTGCATGTATAACATCTTATGGTAGTATCCCTTTTTCTCAAGTGATGCCTTACACAATTTATGCCAATGTGTCCATATTCTCCATAGTAATGACACGTACATGAAGTGTTGTAATCCCAACCAAATATTTCTTTCATAATTTGTTCTGCTAGATTGAATGTTTTAGATCTACATTTAGATGCCTTGTGACCTTGTTTGTTACATTAGTGACATTTGCCTTCAAATCTTGGTTTCTCCTTGCATTCATTTGCTTTATGACCATGCTGATTGCAATTGTAGCATTTTCCATTGAATTTTTCTTTTCCATTGCTCCAACATTTGTTTCAAGTATGATCTATTTTGTGATAGTGATTACAAGTAGGTTTCTGATTCTTTTGAGTTCCTTGATTGGAGGATTCACCTTCCTCTTTGTATCCAAGTCCTGCTTTTCCTTTTTGCTTATGCAGCTGATTCATATCTTCTTGAGATTTCATCATTCTCTCATTGATTTTCCTTTTAGTGCTTAGGTCATTCACCAATCTTAAACTGATTTTCTTTTCAGATCTCAGCTCCTCTCTTATCCTTTCATTTTTTGATCTCAGAGTCAAGATTTCTTCATTTGCATTGGAGACTTGATCAATAAGGTTTTCTAGCTAAAGAGTTTGATTCTATATTTCATTGTTATTTCAATCTATTTCATCTTTCATCTTGTTTCTTTGTTCCAAGATTTCACAGAATCTTGTTGACTGAATTTCCTGTTCTCTTTTTAATTTTCTTACTTCTTCTTGCAGAGATCCATTCTTTTCTAAGAGTTCTTTGATTCCATTGTTTCCTTCATCTGAGTTGCTTGAAGGGAAAAAATATTCAATCTTTTCTTCAACATTCTAGTGGTCATTCATTTGATTTGCAAGTTCATTCCTTCTTTTTAGGGATTGGAAAATATGCTCTTTTGCTTCCTTGAGTTGAGATATGGCCATTTCCAGATCTAGCTTTTCATTTTCAATTGTTTTGTTAAGTTTGAATATCTCCAATGTCCTAGATCTTTACTCAAGCTATCAAACATTATCCTGAGAACCACAAAGCTCTGATACCAATTGTTGGAAATATTCAAGACTAGCCAAGTTAATGAGAGGGGAGGGGTGAATCAGTAACTTCAAAAGCTTTTTATAAATTGCAGATCTTAAACTTATTCCAATTTAACATTTAGATCAATAAACTAACTGCATGCATGAGTAACTAAAGGAATAAAACATTCATAACATTTTGAACATAGAGATTTGGTTACCCAGAAACCTTCCAAATAGAAAGTAAAACTAGGGTGGGGATAATACCCACAAAACTTCAATCCTGTAGTATAAAGTTGGCTAGTTAAGGCTTACAATGATCACTTCTGATGATCTGCCCTGTTAGGAGAAATTAGGACTGCTAGGTCCATGTTGTTAGAGGATTTACAAACCTACAATGAAGTATGCACTCGGTTAAGAGATTTTACAAAAGACTATTGAGTCTACCCTGTTAAAGGAGCTAAAGCTAATTCACTTGTTAGGATGAAATAGTAGATCTCTTACTTGCAACTATACTTACTAATTGAGATTATTTGATGTACTGATCACCTTCTATGATAGATATGTCTTTGCTGCTCCTTATACTGCTATAGCCCTTTGTAATTCACCTATCTCTGCCTTTCTTGCATCTTCACATATGCATATATAATCTTCCACACACTTCTCTCTTTTTCACACATTACTTCTCTTTTGGATATGATACAAAACATTTGTTTTATATCAATCCACAACAATTACAAAATAATTACATAGTTAGCCCTTAAACGAGATAACACAAATATTACTGAGTCGGCCCAAATATAATTACTCAATTTCTACAAACTAACTTAGTGACTTTATGATACTCGGCATCCACTGCATTACTCAACATCATCATGCTCTCAGTAGAAATGGAGGCTTGGTCCATACTAACCACTCGGCTATAGTTTTTGAACTCGGCATACACTGGAGACTCAGTAGATATAGTGTCACTTGGTAGAAACTGAATTCCCTGTTTACTATGCTGGCACTCGGTAAACACTGCTCACCTCATCACTTGATAATGATAACTTGGTAAGCACTGCTCTTCTTGGATTGCTTGGTAAACACTTCTCTACTCGGTAAGCACACAAAATCTAAATAAGTGTTGTCACTAATGACAAACATACTTAATGCCAACACTATTCTACTTCTCGCACCAACAGGACTTGCAGCATTTAACATCAAGGCATCTATAATTCATTCAGTTCTATATATTCCTATCAAAGAGATGATACAATTACAAGGTCAACAATTGGCAAAATTACAGGAAAAACTATATTATGTTTAGTACATCATAATAGATGAAATGAGTTTTATTGGTCCTAAATTATTTGCAAGAATTGATATGACATTGATAGAAGTATTTCCAAATACCAACCACATTCCTTTTGGAGGTCGTTCACTAATTCTCTTTACTGATTTGGGTCAGCTTGTTCCAGTTAAAGATATTTTGGTGTATGCTTCAAATTCATATGGTCAACAATTATGGTTGTCATTCATAAAAGTAATCACTTTAGAGGCTACCTTTTGCCAAATTTGTAACACAGATGTTCAGGTACAATTTGTTCTCTTCTTACAAATCTAAGAAATGCAGAACCAACAACTGAAGATTGGACTCTACTCATGTCACAGACAAATATTGCTCTTAGTAATAAGGAACAAGTAAAGTTTCATTTTAAAGCTCACCTTTTTGCAACAAATGAAATGGTACCTCTTCAAAATAAGCGCATGTTATGATCTCTACACTAACTTCTGGCTCTTTGAATTGTAGAACAACAACAAAAAATTGAGTGTTCGAATGTACATGATAAACAACTTATTTTGTTGTTGCTATAAGATTTATCATCTACTGATTTAATTAAAATGAAAATACAATACAAATTGCTGTTATAAAATCATAATAATTGGCGAGGCCTTAATAATTGAAAAACCTTAACTGCAAGTCGGTACAAATTTAATCCTAAGCTCACCAACATCAACTCTATCATGAATTGGCATAATGTTAGGTTGAAGGTATTCTAAATGTACGATATTGTAATTGTAATACAAAAAAGGATGCATTGACAAACACTTATGCATAAATCTTAGACATGCCTCATTCTTTCAAATAAATTCAACATCTTCATATATCCTAGTTATAATATGTGTTATAGTTGTGGTTTAGTTCTTTAATAACATTGGTTGAGCTAGGGATGATACTAATCCAAAGAATATTGCTATCACACCAATTAAAAGGGATTGTCATCATCAAATTCCACTACATATGTCATGGCCTTTAACAATACACAAATCATAGGGTTTGTCACTTGTAAAAGCAACAATATGCATTCAAACAACATACCACCAAGGACTAACTTTTATAGCATTATCTAGATTTCATGAACTATCAGGACTACATATTCATTCAACTTTCAATTTTCAAAGATATTCACATATGCAACAACATGCAAATGTTACAAGGTGAAAAGAAGAAGAGACATGCTTAAACAAATTAACAAAATATTAACACATTTTTAGTAAAATTATTATATATTCTTTATTCAAATTATAAATATGTATTAATAATTCTCAGATTATGATCTCTGAAGTTACAAAAAATATAGTCCTTTCAAAAGATATATAAACTTAGTAACAATAACCATTGTATGGGAAACTGTACATTCTATTCACACTCTCAAACTACAATCTATTTTGTTGTCACTATAAGATTTATCATCTATTGATTTAATTAAAATGAAAATATAATACAAATTGCTATTATAAAAATCATAATAATTGACAAGGCTTTAATTATTGAAAAACCTTAACCATGAGTCTACAAAAATTTAATCCTAAGCTCAACAATATCAATTGTAATACACATTTGTGTAATGTTAGGTTGAAGGTATTCTAAATGCACGATATTGAAATTGCCATACAAAAAATGATGCATCAATAAATAGTTATGCATAAATCTTGGACAAGCCTCATTCTTTCAAATAGATTCAAGACGTTCATATATCATACTTATAATATGTGTTCTATATGCTATATCTTGTATATGTGAAGCTTACCATCTCTACATCACTAATAATTAATTCTGATAATTAATTAATATGTGTTATATATGTGAAGGTTTCCATAGTTTGATTAATCAAATAATTAATTCAATGAATACCATAGAGAACCAACTTTACAAACCAAATCTCATAGACAAACACACCAAAAATACTAGATTTCAGCTTCATAAATTATCAAGTTATTTATAATACATGATAGCCAAAAACTAATTATGTCCATTTGTGCATCCAAAAAATAACTCCTTTCCACATGAACATGAACAATTATTTGTTTAGTCTAATTAAGATTGAAAAATAAAATTCTTATACAATTATTTAGATAAACATGCACATTAACATTGAACAACAAGAAAATTATTTATGTAACATCATAATATTCATATTAGACCTTGCTAAATCAAATCCACAATATAACACACAAATGAAAAAATAATTTTAACATGACAATATAAAATACACAACTCTCAAACATCAATTTCAGCAAAATAATATGAAAACAATATAGACAAACCAAATATCGTATATCTAAAAGATATCTAATGAAAACTAGTTTTCCTATAATTCCATGAATACTACACATTATACCAAGTTTAGAAAACCAAACTCACAAAAAACACCTCAAATAATGTATTTCACTTCATCAATTATCAATAATTAATCATACTAAAATACTATACTTCACCTTCATATATTATCAACAATTAATCATTACACAAATACCAATACATAATTTATTTACATGAATACACAAATTATATGCATGAACTAACAAAGTTAAGATGTATAAAAATCATTTTAAGTATAAAAATCTAATAAGTATTGAATATGTTTAGCCCTAAACTTAAAAAGAAGGAACAATAAAAAAATAAGAAGTCTATCAAACAATCACAAGACCAAAAACTTTTTGACTCATTTGATCTTCAATAATTGATCATTGGCACCTTTGTCTAGAGATATTCTTGATAACTTCTTTGATTTATAATGAGATATGGTGACCTCCATTTCAAGAAAACCTACACCATTCTTCATAAATAGTTACCATCTCTCTGCTCATAGATCAGGTGTCAAATTTCAAATTGATTTCTTCATTCTTTATCAAAAAACTCAACATTGTCTGCTAAAGGTGTTTTCTTCTTTAACTTTGTTACTATTATATTCATCCATTGCTCTCACTACATCAAACATTTCTTGTTCCTTTGGTATAATAATATTATGATTTCTTACAATAAAATATTCATAATCCTTTTGTATTATTTTGATTTGTTCACAAATGCTTTGTGTGTCTTCATTTACAATTGCTAATAAGTCTGCAATTACAATCAATTTGTATATATCTCCTTCCTCATATGCTTCTTTCTTGATAATACTTTGAACATGCAATTCATAGTTTTTCTTAATCATTTATATATCTACAACTTCTTCAACATTCACTACATCAATATTGAAGCTCATATTTGTAAATAATTTTTTCATATGATTAATTCCTGAATTGACAGTTCCAATCAGATTTTGTAGTTCTTCAATTCTATCTATGCTCATTTCTATTTTGATTTTGATTGAAAATATCCACTTCTGTAAAGGTATGTCAATAGATTTGATAATTTTGATGTTCAGAGCTTCTTCACTATCTATTTCTATTACAGATTGCAATACCTTTTCCTGTCTACTATGTACTATTTGTTGTTCTTCAAGAATCTGCAAATCTAAAAAAAAAAAACCTTTTAGGTCACTATATATTTTTTAATACCTGCCTACACAGTTAATGAGACCCACACCTTTTGAATTGAGATATTGAACCCATTCTCTTGGGAGTTGTGTCATCTATCTATCTTCATGCATTTCCTTCATAATTTTTTTGCTTGAATACAGTGATGGATAGAAAAACACATCTCTCTGACTTTCTATTTGAGAAGAGATAGGACCTAAGATTTTCTGAATATAATCAAACACATGTTTGACAGTGGATTTCAAAATGTTCTTTTCATCTTTCAATTGTTCCAATCTCTCTCTTACCTCTTTATGTGTAAACTCCCACATATCAACAATACGATCATGGAATACAGGTCCAATGTCAATTTTATTAACATCAAAATCTGTTGCATTTAGATTGAAGAGATTGGTATCTTCTTTTGGTTCTACAACTTGTATTATTACATGGCCTATTTCTTCATATTTTTGAAAATCATCTATCTTGCCTCTTTCCTTTTTTTTCCTCGAATCATTACTTTCATATATGATTTGAGAAACTAAACCTTCACTAGGAATTCTATCCTCTTTCCTTTTTCTTTTTCTTTGCATTGTTTGCATTGTATGTTCTAACCATGAAGGAGTAGCTAGAACTTTTGAAACAGAGGCTAAACTTTCATTATGAAACAATTTCCTGATTATTCTAGGGCTTTCTATTTCTTTACCTGAACTTTTAAAATTTGGTACTATATTTTGAATACATGTTACAATACCTTCAATTAAATCTCTTATTTGATTTTCTGGTTCTTCTTCAAAAGATTGCACTCTTGCAGTCTGTTCTACTTGACATATTTCATCTAGTTTTTCTATTTTTCCTACTTCCTCTAAATTGTATATGTTAATCAAAGCAAGTGAACCACTACAACATGTCTTATATGTGGCTTTTTCTTTATCCAGTGGTTGATCATCCTCTCCTGTCATTTCTTGACTACATTCACCTGTTATCTGCATTGTTGATAAAGGAACTTCAATAGAAGTTGTTGATTGATCCTTGATTGTTGATTGTCCTTCTGTGTTTGATCTGTCCTTTATTATTTTCTTGCACTAAACCCATTCTTTTGTTCTCTTCATTATCTATTCCATTCTTTCTTCAAGATTGTCTAATTCAGGTTCTTCAAATTGTAGAGGTTGCAAAGTTGTCCCTTTGATTTTCGACTGATAATGATTAGAAAAAAATTTAGAATGATCATCATATAAACCTTTCACATCTATATCAATATTATAAAGTTTAATCTATTCAACTATAAGTCAGGGCCATGATATTTCTCTCATCTCAAGGTCATCTTTACAATTAGCCCAGAAATCTTCTAATGAAGCAATGTGATTAAAAGTCGTGCCTAATTGTAGATTATTTTTTACATAATTTGAAGGATCAAAATGATGCCGAACAACATTATATTCATTAAATTTATATCTTTTTCTAGATGACTTGATCAAATTCATTGCACAAGAGCTAGAAAAGCATGTATAAGAACCTATTGTAGTTGGAAAGTGAATACTTGCTTTATGGTGTTCACTGCATCTCATATTGACCTCAATGATTTGTTTGCATAACTCTATCAAAGCCATTCTATCATCTACATATTTAGGCAATTTGTATGGAAACCCATAGAAACCTCCAATCCTAATATATGTAAATGTATGGTATTGTGTATAGTAAATCCTGAATTGCATAATTGTTTGTGTAACTACATCAAATAATATGCATTCTAGACAACCCTAAATTTCATGACAAAACTTCATTGAAAAAAAATCATTAACTCTTCTAAAATTTCCATAACTATTTTTGAGTTGAATGCATGGATACAAATCATAAACCTGAATATTTGCATCATATTCAACAACACTAGGTACCTCATTCTCTATATGTTCACATGCAAGTGCATAGATGAGGTAAGATGACATTGGAAATTTGTATGAATGCTTGGCTGAAACAAGGATTTTAGTAAGTCTATCACTTATTAGTTGGGCCCAATCTATAAAAATATTATTTGTACCTATACATTGCATAAGGAAATACCATTGCTCTTCAAAATTTATGGCTTGTTCACTCCCTCTAATTCTATGTAGAAGTACTAGTATATCAAGATTCTCTTTTTTAAAATCTGTTCTGTATAGGGTTTTTGGTAACTTAGAACTGGCTACTCTAATGGTTTCAAACCATTTTTCTAAAATTACACGTCACCATCATGACCTTTTTAAATTAAAAATTAACTTTGAGAGAGATAAATTCCATTCTAAATATTGTTCTCTCGAAGGTAAACAAAGAACTTCTGAGTTGACTCTCTATTCAAACAAATGACTACCTCATTGTTTTCATTCTTTATTTCTCTAGTATGTGGATCAAATCTTTTAATGCATTCCACAATGAGTTATGGTACTTGAATAGCAATTGGAAATCCTATAGCTTCTATTAATCCACTGTCAATGAGGCTCTGTGTAATGGTATGAACTGGTTCTGATTTAATCCGTCTGTGTAAATAACTTAAATTGTAAACATAAAGGTTGCTATTTGTGATTTCTTTCCATGCATTTTCTATTCCATCCAGATGATCATAACTATTAATTTTGCTACCCATTCTGTACAACATTATTGATTGGTAACCAGTAGCTCTTAAAAATATATACAATTCAAACAATCAAATTATAAATACTACAACTTTATGAACTTTAAATAATAATTTAATAGATATAATACATATAAAACGTAAAACCAATTCATGTTCTTGTTATTTGCAAAATTTATTCTTTTCGTGTGTAGTTATGATCACTATATGTAATGAATATAGGAAACATTAATATAGATGGTACATAAAATGACGTAAGCCCTTTATTTCTTTTCTATTGATTAGTGTGATTTACCAACAATTGTCAGAACATTAATTGTTTTGGGATTCATATATCGATTATGATGTCATGCCCACTAAATAGAATAATTTAATACTGCATTGATAAATGAGTGAGTCTAGAGTCCTGCAAAAATTACAAATGTACTATATCAAATAAATGATATCATATTGCATGATTGTTCATCTATATACAATTACCAATATTTTTGTCCAATTCTTCTATTTCATATATCAAATTTACAATGCAACCACCTCAAAATCCATAATCAACTAGCATCAAAAATAGTAATAACAACCTTCAAAACCCACTTTCAATTATTACTGAACAAGGTGAACGACTGAAAATAGAAAGTCATAATTACCAATGAATATCATATAAATCCACTTTCTTGATTAAGAGACTCGTTGCAGTCCCTTAATTTATACTTAACAAATAAATCATCCACCAACAACGAAATACACTATAAATGATAAATATCAACACATAGTACATACAAATGTTTAAAAATTTAAAACAAACATCATCAAACAATGAACACAATAAGAAATAAACACCTCTTGATAGCTCATACCAGACCCACCTTTTTCAAACACCCCATAATAAACTAAGATTGATGGTCATCGCATAATTAGAACAACAAAAGAGTTTCATTGCAAACACATGACAACCATTAATTCTATACATAGTCAGAGTCCTGCAAAAACCGAAAATAAAGGACAAATATGCTAACCTGTGATTCACCAATACTTCTTGAATTCACAACATTTTGTGACTACAACAACTTAATTGTGACATTTCCAGACCAATGTTATCTCCAATTTCGCATATGTGTTGTCTAATTGCTATAATATATCGACATTCACCATCAACAATCATCATCAGATCTCTAACTATGTCTTCTACATAGAATCAATATATATATGAAAACTACGATATCAAGGAAAACAAAATCATTGAAAATTATGTATATTTCACTTGAAACACTGAGTACAATTTCCACATTTATAAAAAATTTCTGATTCAGTAAAAAAATTCATATATGCAAATGTATATTCTTACACAATAACATTTATACAAAACAAATCTAAACCAAATAATTTAACAACATACTTTCCTGCAAATATGAACAACCTGCCATTTAAAATTCAAACTCTTTTCTCCTACTTATCTTAGTTTCCAAAAATATAATCTTTAGGCTACCAGAATTATAACATACAAAAAATAGATAAAAATGACCAAAATTAATGTTATGGTATTAAAAATTTTCTAAGATATAAATATTATAGAAATTACCTTAGTTTTTCATCAGCTTTCAAAATTTTCAACTATCCTTTGTGTTACTTGATGAAAACTATGACGGTGTTTCGGAAAGATGATTGACATCTTCAATTGAACTTGATTTTCTATAAAAACTTGATTAATTCCAATGTTTGTTTTTTATTTGTACATAGATAGATCATGCATATTGTGGAAACACAACTAGAAATATTGAACCACCTTCAAACTGTTTATATTGCCTGATTTCTTTACATAGATTTACCCATTGATTTTCGATATCTTTTTTGTAAATCTCTCTATCTATTGCCATTGGCCATTGTACAAACAAAAAAAAACAATTATTTTCAATCTCTATTTCATTTAAAAAATAGTTGCTATAGTCAAAACGTTAACCTGGTGGTGCATATTCTAACAAAAAATTAAGTCCATCAATCAAAACTTTAGGAAAAAGAGAAATCATGAAAAAACGAACAGTCTCAACATTTTCTCCAACTTCTAAACCACAAGCCATTAACATAGTGGCAATATCAACATTTATTTTCCATTGATCCTTAGCACTATGAAATTCTTCATTGAATGTCCATTGAACTACTTCCACAATAGACCTACTGTTGCAGATTAGTAAACTTTCTAAATATGAATGTTCTACTCTCCCAAAGAAAGCAATTTGTTGTGAACTTGTTTGAAAAGTAAATGTAGCTTCCATTACTAATACTTGATTTCTAGTAATGTATATTATCTGCTCCAAAAATATTTACACTGAAATCATTTTATTCCTCATCCATTTATAATAATATTAGGTTCTACACATATAAGGCTTTCTATAAGATTTTTAACATTATTAATTCATGAAATCTTTAGTAGATTTCCTATGGATGAGCTTTAATTGTTAAAGACTAATGTACCTTAATTAAATGACTTATATCGATGTCATATTAAGTGAAATCTGACAAAATTAAATTATGTTATATGCAAAACACTTCAGATTTCATATCAGATGCGAGATCTTCTAAAATTTTGAAAATAATTTTATATTATTTTTTTAACAAAAAATTTATTACATTTCATACGGATGAACTTTAAATCTTCTCACAATTCTCTGAGAGAATTATATAAAATATCGATGTCATCAAATGAAAATTCTTCAAATTCTTTTAATTTTTCAATTTTGTTTCATTTTAAATTCTTGTTGTTCTAATATCGGTATTCGTTGTTCCTAACTACTAAAATTATAATTAGTAATATCTGCAATATAAATCCGATTATCAAAACCAAAACATTTAAAACAATTTTTTTACTTTCTAGCCCATTTCAAAAAGTATTGATTAACAAAATCTTGATAAGATTTGTCACATATGTTCATTAAATGTTCTGACTCTCCTCAGCTAATATTATCTATCATATCGATTCATCTAATGTGAAACCTAGCACTCTTAAGTTTTGTCATATATGGTATGATTTGACCATGGTCATATCTTAGCAATGATGAAAATTGTCGATTGTGAGCATAGGCCAGATCGACAATTGACAAGCTCATATCTTGTGAAACGGAATACAATCAATGTCTGAATAGAGCCCCCAGCGAATCACTAACTGACAAGTCATATGAACACTATAATAGTAGTTAGGTTGCATTAAATGTTCTGATTCTCCTCACCTATTATTATCTGTATATTGATATGTTTAATGTGAAACCTGCCCTTGTATATTTCTATGATATATGAAATGATCTGTCTGTGGTTGTATCTTCATAAAGAAGGGCGATCCCATTACCAACATGTAAGAGCATGACAAGTGGCATAGTGGTCATGTTTTAAAGGACATACAATTAGTAACTTGATGGAGATTCCAGTCGGTCACTGACTGACAAGTCATAAGAGCAGTCATCTTGCATTAAATGTTATGACTCTTCAAATCAGTAAATTAATAAAATCTTATTTAGTAATTGCCATCTTCAAACCCCCTTTTCAACTATTAAATTTTTTAAATTTTTTTTTGATTTATCTCTCCACATCTACTAAATCCAAAATTATTTGTTTTCACTTCTACTCCTAAAGTGTGTTAGGCCATTTTCTTGTTACAGCAAAAATCCTTTGTAAATGGCCTCTTCCGTGCAAGTTTTTCTGAAGTGTCCTATCATGCATGCAGTCACTTGTTTTAATATGTGAAGAAAATCTTTTTTGTTTCATTGTTTGTGTCCTGCCATGTGTTCCTTGTGTTGTCACCAAGCTCTAGTCCAATTTGTACTTGCTGAATCATAAAATCCAAAAAGTTATTCAAATTTCAGGGTCTGCAAGAAATTGTCTCAAAATTTGCCACAGTGTCGAAAACCCACAGTCTTTTTGAAAGTCCATGATGTTTTCAGTTTGTGTTTTTTTGGCCTTCATCATTTTCAACCCTGTCCTTCGTACTTTTGTGGGGTTATCTTTTGGCGTCGAAAACTCTATGTGTTTTCAGTCTTTCTCTGTGTCGAAAATCTTGTGTGTTTTTGACCTTGGTCTTAACTACACAGGCACGATGGATGGTGGAGCCCAGTCCTTCAAAGTTTCTTGTCGTTGATTCTCCAAGTCTCTGGGTAGTTACATCTTCTATCCAGTGATTTGGCGACTGTTAGTCATGTGATCTCTGAAAGATTGGTGGTTATCTACTAACATCTCACGAACTTGCGAATGGTTAGTAGCGTAGTCACTGAGTGCTTGGCGGTTTGTCTCTTCTCATGCTTCCAGCATGGTTAAAGTTCAGACAGGATCAATGGTTGCCACCAGTTCACATGGTAAAGATGCACGAGGTTTATTTTTCATGCTTTTGTGACAACCGTCTGATCCTCTAAAAGGTAAAGGTCATGTCTGATTGGTCCATGTGGCGGTGACTTGTCAGACTTATCAGCGGGGCCCGGTGTCAGAGATAAAATGATCTATGGTCGGCATGTGATCGCATGGAATATTCTCACCCCATGCGATCATGCACCCACCATTCGATTGGGTGCCGATGGGTTTGTTCGTTGTGGGCCTGCTGTTAGAGGTGGTCATGTGGCAGCTTTTGGTTGGCTGTCACATGATTGCATAGCCCATTCTTTGGTTATGCGATCATGTGACTAGTTGACACGTGTCCCTAGGGCCTGGTGAGAGGTGGTAATGTGGCATCTACGGTGGTGACATGTTGAGTTCCGATTGGTTTCTGGTGTGCCCAGTGGTAGGGGGTTTGCGGTGGGACCCATGTTTGTAGTGCCCGAGTGTATTTGGCTTTGACAATGAGTGCTAACGGTTAGTCGCATGTTCGCATAGCCTTTTTTAAGGCTATGCGATCATGTGACTGATGTTTTACGATAACCCTTAGTGGTGGCATTGTCCTAGTGATTTTAGATTATAGGTTGTCGCATGTTCGCATAGCCCATCCATGGGCTATGTGATCATGTGATTGACTATCTGTTGTCATGGTTGCAGAGTTGTGGTGATAACATTGCAAGGGACTTCTCTTGCGGGGTTTTTGACCATTGACTACGGCTATGAGTCTGTTGTCACATGATCGCAAGGGTGAGTTGGGTGCCTTGCGATCATGTGACCAAGAGCAAATGTAATCAAGTTTCTGGTGCCTGGGAATATGGATCTACGGTACTGATAAAGTTGGTCATGGTTTGAATGTGGGCCATTGTTTCTCTGTAGGTGCCAAGAGAGGAAGTGACCGTTTGAATTCAAATTTGAATTCTCAAGGATATTCCTGGGACAAAAATTACTAGATTTGATTGCTTTCACAGCATGATTTAATTTGTTTGGTGGGCCTTGCTGTTACAGTGTAGTCTAGCAGCTCTGTGGTCGATTGCAAAGATTTGTACCATGTAAGGAGTGAGATGAATGGCTCAAGGATTTTGTAGGTTGCTTGGTTTCCTGCCCCTGTAGTAAATTCTTGATTGGTTCTGATTGGTTGGGTGGGTGAAAGCCTTTACCCTGGTTACCCGTTGCTTGTTATATCCTACTGGTTTAGGATTCCAAGGTAACCAGTGGTATAAGTAGTTGAATTTTTTACTTTGTCTAGGTTCCTTTCTTCCACAGCTGTGGGCACTGGTTCTGTGAATGTTCTTCCTACAATTTATTTTCCTTCTTCTCTACATACAGGGTGTTCCCTCTATCCTTTCTGGCTATGGGAATATAATGAAATTATAATAGATGTCTTATGTATGAGATTGTAGCATACTTGTTCTTGTATCAGATTGTCTCTATATGGGTTTTAGACTTATAGATTACAGCATCAAGGGTGTGTACTCTTTCTACTTGCATTTCCAGTGAGTGTCTGTAATAGAGTTATTTTCACAAAAGCAACTGAGTCTAGGACTAGTGTTCAGATATGTATGGGCTAGGGTAGCAAAGATGCATCATGCTTGTCTTCCAGTGGATGTTGGTTAATGTATTACTTGTTCCTAGGTCTTCCTTTGGATAAGTGATAACATATTTGGGTGCACAGGTGCTTCGATAATGTATGATCTGGTCAGGGTGAGTGTGTTGTCTTCTTGTTTCATAGCTCTGTTGCAATGAAGTATTTTAATTTGCTGCCCATTGGATAAGGCACTAGTCTATGAGAGACTTAGGATACTTCAGGGGTCCATTCAACCCAACATCAATCATTGAAATGAAATCCTTTCCCTTCATCTTGGTGGTAGTAGTAGTAGGAGGTCCCATCTGGTTTTTAGACTCATTGCATGCAAATCAGGTTATTGCATCAGATTTGGTTTCATTGGGGTATAGGATACCTACAGGGGTCTAGAAACTATTCCACAATAATACATCTACAGGCCTTTTGTTCATCAACTCAAGAAGAGTCATGAGTGTGCAGATGAGGCAATACCCACCTGAGTGATGTAGAGCTCAAAGTAGAAGGAGGATGTTCTTTATCCTCATCAATTGGCACATTTTCCCTTGTTAAACTTTGGAGTGAAGACTAACCAGTTTGTCAATCATAGTGTAAACTTGGCACCGTGTGGGAACAAGTTTTAAAGGCCAACAAAATGGCAACTCTATTGGGGAAGAAATGAAAGACAACAAGCTTCCTTGCTTGGCTTGATCATCCCAGGGTCCTGGTTGAAGTTACAGAGTCAAATAAAAAAACACACTAGTGAAATCTTCTCACTACGTGTTGAGTGGTGACTCTGAGTTCTCTGTTTAATCAGTGTAGTTCCTGATAAACAGTGTGGCCTGATGAAGTTTTGGTTGGTTGGAAGAGATAAAAATTAGTGCAAAATTTTCCTCTTCAGGGAGGTGGTGACTCTATACTACAAGAAGCTGATGGAGCTATAGGGTGAGCTCTAGATCTGCCCTGCCCTCCAACCAGCATGTTGATTTTTACTACAGAACTTCCAGGTATGATATTTTCAATGATAAGAAATTTTTCCTTATGAGGTGATCTGAGCACTAAGAGAAGGAAAATGGTGTGACAGAGAGGTTAGCATGTGTCAATGAATAAGAGTTGCAGTTCTGCAAATTTTTGTTGAAGCATGAACATGGGTAGTGGAAACTCTAGTTTCATTCTTCAGCCCATGGGTGTTTACATATGTTTGCAGTGGAAATGGTTATGTTTTAGTCTAGTTGGTGGTCTTCTCTCCCAGAGATCTAAATTCTTGCATGGGGACAAGTTACCCATCATTCCCAACTAGAGCCACTGTTAGGCCATTTTCTTGTTACAACAAAAATCCTTTGTAAATGGCCTCTTCCATGCAAGTTTTTCTAAAGTGTCCTATCATGCCTGCAGTCACTTGTTTTAATATGTGAAGCAAATCCTTTTTGTTTCATTGTTTGTGTCCTACCCTATGTTCCTTGTGTTTTCACCAAGCTCTGGTCCAATTTGCACTTGCTGAATCATAAAATCCAAAAAGTTATTCGAATTTCAGGGTCTACAGGAAATTGTCTCAAAATTTTCTAGTGTTGAAAACCCATAGTGTTTATGAAAGTCCATGATGTTTTCAGTTTGTGTGTTTTCGGTCATCGTTGTTTTTGACCCTATGCTTCCTGCTTTTGTGCGCTTATCCTTTGGCATTGAAAACTCTATTTGTTTTTGGTCTTTCTCTGTGTCAAAAATCTTGTGTGTTTTTTACCTTGGTCTTAACTGCGCAGGTGCGATGGATGGTGGAGCCCAATCCTTCAAAGTTTCTTTTCGCTGATTCTCCAAGCCTCTGGGTGGTTACATCTTCTATCCAACAACTCGGTGACTATTAGTTGCATGATCTCTGAAAGATTGGTGGTTATCTACTAACATCTCATGAACTTGCAAATGATTAGTCGTGTAGTCGCTGAGTGCTTGGTGATTTGTCTCTTCTCATGCTTCCAGCATAGTTAAAGTTCAAATAGGATCGATGGTTTCCACAAGTTGGCATGGTGAAGATGCACGAGGTTTATTTTTCACACTTTTGTGACAACCGTCTGATCCTCTAAAAGGTAAAGGTCATGTCTGATTGGCCCATGTGGCGGTGACATGTCAGACTTGTCAGTGGGGCCCAGTGTTAGAGATAAAAAGATCTATGGTCAGCATGTGATTGCATGGAATATTCTCACCCCATGCAATCATATGCCCACCGTCTGATTGCGTGCCAATGGGTGTGTTCATTGTGGGCCTGCTATCAGAGGTGGTCATGTGGTGGCTTTTGGTTGGCTATTGCATGATCGCATAGCCCATTCTTTGGTTATGCGATCATGCGACTAGTCAACACGTGTCCCTGGCGCCCAGTGAGAGGTGGTAATGTGGCCTCCATGGTGGTGACGTGTTGAGTTCCGATTGGTTACTGGTGTGCTCAGTGGTAGGGGGTTTGTGGTGGGACCCATGTTTGTAGTGCTTGAGTTTATTTGGCTTTGGTGGTGAGTGCTAATGATTAGTCGCATGTTCGCATAGCCTTTTTCAAGGCTATGCGATCATGCGATTGACATTTTATGACAACCCTTAGTGGTGGTGGTTGCGCTGGTGGTTTTAGATTGTAGGTTGTCGCATGTTCACATAGCCCTTCCCTGGGCTATGTGAACATGCAACTAACCATCTATTGTCGTGGTTGCAGAGTTGTGGTGATAACATTGCCAGGGACTTTTCTTGCAGGGTTTCTAACCGTTGACTGCGGCTAGGAGTCTACTGTTGCATGATCGCAAGGGTGAGATGGGTGCCTTACGATCATGCGACCAAGAGCACATGTAATCAAGCTTTTGGTGCTCGAGAATGAGGATTTATGGTACTGATAAAGTTGATGATGGTTTGAATGTGGGCTGTTGTTTCTCTATAGGCGCCGAAAGAGGAAGTGACCATTTGAATTCAAATTTGAATTCTCAAGGATTTTCCTATGATAGAAAGTACCAGATTTGATTGCTTTCACAACATGATTTAATCTTTTTGGTGGCCCTTGCTATTTCAATGTGGTCTAAGGGCTTTGTGGTCGATTGCAGAGATCTGTACCATGTAAGGAGTGAGATGAATGCCTTGAGGCTTTTGCAGGTTGCTTGGTTTCCTGCCCCTATAGTAAATTCTTGATTGGTTCTGATTGGTTGGGTGGGTGAAAGCCTTTACCTTGGCTACCCATTACTTGTTGCATCCTACTAGTTTAGAATTCCAAGGTAACCAGTGGTATAAGTAGTTGAATTTTTTACTTTGTCTGGGTTCCTTTCTTCCACAGTTGTGGGGACTAGTTCTATGAATGTTCTTCCTACAATTTATTTTCCTTCTTCTCTACATACAGGGTGTTCCCTCTATCCTGTCTAGCAATGGGAATATAATGAAATTGTAATAGATGTCATATGTATGAAATTGTAGCATACTTGTTCTTGTATCCGATTGTCTCCATCTGGGTTTTAGACTTATAGATTACAGCATCAAGGGTGTGTACTCTTTCTACTTGCATTTCCAGTGAGTGTCTGCAATAGAGTTGTTTTTGCAGAAGCAACTAATTCTAGGACTGGAGTTCAAATATGTATGGGCTAGGGTATCAAAGATGCATCATGCTTGTCTTCTAGTGGATGTTGGTTAATGTATTACTTGTTCCTAGGTCTTCCTTTGGATAAGTGATAACATATTTGGGTGCATTGGTGGTTTGGTAATGTATGATCTAGTCAGGGTGAGTGTGTTGTCTTCTTGTTTCATATCTCTATTGTAGTGAAGTATTTGACTCTATTGCCCATTGGGTAAGGCATTGGTCTATGAGAGACTTAGGATACTTCAAGGGTCCATTCAACCCAACATCAATCATTGAAATGAAATCCTTTCCCTTCATGTTGGTAGTAGTAGTAGGAGGTCTCGTCTGGTTTTCAGACTCATTGCATGCAGATCAGGTTATTGCATCAGATTTGGTTTCATTAGGGTACAGGATACCTACAGGGGTCTGGAAACTATTTGTGAGGTCCACTTTCAGCCCACATAGTGATCCTGTGTTATTCATATTAGCTATCTTTTTGATTATGTTTCTTTCAGAGACACTTGGACTTTGTCGACTACTGTTATATTATGTTTGACTCGATGGACTGTTCTTTTGATGATTTTGCATATGGGATCCATGATGTGTAGATTTGGTTTATGTTTTTATATGATGTTTTGTGAACCTGATGGTCTAGATGATATTTAAATTACGTTATGTAATTTCATTTGAAATGTGCAATCAAATCATGAATATTATATGCAATTTACGTATGAGTTGAATTATGCAATTTAATGTTTAAATTTCGCTATATCATATATGTTATTGTAATGGTTTTCTTCCTTGAATTATTGATGCTGCATTTAGGTATTGCAGGTGGAAGGACCATGGAAACACATTCGGGGAAAACACATTGAACATAGGGTAACCAGTTATACCAAGGCCCCGTCTATTTAGAGACCTGAGGCCTCGTTGTTAAGTAATTTATTTCGTAACAGTAATTTGAATGTTTGTATGTTATGTGTTGTTATTCTGGATGTACCTTTCGTGAAATGTTATTTTGTTAAGTGTCGCTTGACACCTATGTTCAATGTTATTAAGGTACATCATGTGTTGTGTGACAGCACTTGCTAGGAGTTATAGGGATATCTTAGCACACCTTTCTGCCATAGGAATCTTTATACAGTCTCATTCCCCATTTCCGATGTTATTTCTCGACATGGGTTTAGAGGGTTAATAATGGCCTTAGGAGATATTTTTATGCTTAATTTGTTAACCCATTCCATGTATCCATGGGTTAGGGGTATTTTCACCTCTTTAGAAGCCTAAAAGTGACTTTAGGACCCTTTTAAAAATTCATTTTCCTTCTTGAGCGAAAATTGCAACTTGCATGTTGGAACCTCATTTATGAGGTTAGGTGTAGAAGCCCTATTTAGAGGAAATTTTGGCTTAGGGTGATTCATTCACCCATTCTCTATTTTTAGAGAGCTTTCAGAAAGTTAGAGGAGAAAAGGCTTGAAGCTTGGATTAGGGCTCAACAACATTCTACCATAGCTTGGATTTGAGGTAGGAATTCATGTGCTCTCTCTGTTTGTTTGAGATGTTTGTTATTATGATCATGTTCTTGGCTCCCCATGGTTGGCCATGGTGGAGGTTTGTTTTGTTTAGTGTTGTGTTTTAGCTCCCCATGGTTGGTCATGGTGAGAGCAAGCTTGCATATGTGTTTATCTTGTAATTGAATTTTTTGGGTTGTTTACTCTTAGATTCTCTCACCCTTGGGAGGGAAGAGAAATCAAGAGGGGGTGTGGAAATGGAGGCAACTCCATGTGTAGAGTCTCCTCCATGTGTGGGGAAGGATGAACCTTGGGTGAGTGATTTTCCCCAAGAGACCTTGCATGTAGCCTTTGTGGCAATGGGGGTATAAGGAGGGAAAATTGGCCTTGTGTGCCTTGTATGTATTTGAGAAATATGGGTCCATGTGTGGCCTTGTATATTATGCAATGGTAATCTCCATGGTTTTGTCTACCACACCCTACAAAGGAAATTCATGGGAATTCCTTAGTTTACTTCTTGAGGGAATTTGGGAATTTTGTCCATGTTTGTTAAATCATGTTGTGATTGTGTGTATATGTTTGTAACCTGTTCAATGTGTTCTCCCCAAGCTCGGGGGTGGTCTCATGAGAGACCTTGGATGGGAGGTGAGCTCCCATGGTCTTTTCCTTGTTTTGTTTGCAATTGCAGATTTTGAAGTATGGATGCATGATGATAAAGAAGATAAAGACTTTTGCTTTGATGTGTTTAAATGAGGAATTCACTCTATGTTTGAAAGAGGAATTCACTCCATATTTTTATTTATCCTTGTAAATTTTGAATCATGTATTCAATCTCCCTTTGGAGCTCTTGTATATTGTATTTAGAAAGAAAAAACATGTTGCTATATTGATCTATCATTGCCAAATTTATGTTTTAGAAGATGCTTTCATTATGAAATTCATGTAAAGAAAAGCAAGTTTCATTTTGAATGTTGTTTTGAAACCTAGGATGAAGTAAGATTCAAATGGAAATATGGATAATGGAAAGTTTATGTAAATTCATATTAGGGAAAGTTGAATATTTGCTTGTCTCTTAAAAAACCTTAAATCTCTCTTTGCCATTGAATTTACTCTCTAAATTATTGCAATAAGATCACTAAGTTGATTGAATCTATATTGATATGTTATCAACACTTATTTGAATGAACTAAGAAGATTGTAGATGATTCAATTGACTAGATCAATGCTATAAACTTTGAAATTATGCTTTGAAACCACTCCTTAGATTTATGAAAATGTCTAGTAACAACTATGAAAACTATGAGCATTCTAGTCTTTTAGAAGAGACCTTATTTGATTATCATATAAACTATGACAATCTTTGTTGAAATACTATCAAATTGCCATATCTTAAACTCTTCATTTCAATCTAGGAATCATTAAATCTTCAATGCTATGCTCTAATGAGTTTCAAAAAAAAAATTTGTTGGTTGTGTTTTGTCCCAACTTTTGGGCATCACATTTTGGTATCAGAGCGATGTTCAACCCTAGGAACCTTAACCACCACATTTGACATTTGAACTTCTTTGCTTGTGTAGGATGCCAGTAGTTACACGACAGGCCCATGCACGCGGGCGAGGTCGGGGGAGGGGCCGTAGGCGTGCTCCCTCCATTCAGGAAGAGGAGATTGAGATTCTGATAGGGAATCAAGATCCCCCTCCCGAACCACCACCAGATCCCAACCGGGAATTATTGATAGCTTTTCAGACCTTGGCCGGTATTATCCTAGACAGACTACCTCCGTTCGGTCACTAGCAGGATCATGGTTTAGAGAATGAGACTAGAGAATGGAGTAGGAGCCCTTCCAGAAGGGAAGAGGGTTAGGCTGAGTCAGTGCATGGTCCAGAACCACCACCTAGGATTGAGGGACGCACACGAGCTAGAGACACAGGAGATGCTATCAGAGAGTTGATGCGCCTTGGCCCACCCACTTTTGAGGGATCCATAGATGGTTTTGAGGCAGAGTCATGGCTCCATAGCTTAGATAGATGTTTTGGGTTGCGTGCCTATGACAGCAATGTCAAGGCCCGCTTTGCTATTCACTTATTGAGGGTTGGAGCCTCTTCATGGTGGGATCATGAGAAGTTTAAGGGACACTTGGACCTTGATACTTTGACTTGGGAGACTTTCTTAGAGCTCTTCAAGGCCAGGTACCTGTCAGAGCAGTTTAGACAGAAGCGTATTGATGAGTTCCACAGCCTTCAGCAGAGGGGACTTTCAGTGGCCCAGTATGAGGGCAAGTTCATTGATTTACTCCCGTATGTGGAGTACATGAGAGATGAGAAAGTGCAGGTTAACCGGTTTATCAGTGGTTTGAACCACAACATTGCAGGCATGGTACGTATATTACCTCCCGGAGATCTTCGGTATATAGTTGACAGGGCTAAGGTAGCCGAAGAGGTTGTTAGAGGATCATCTGATTCTCGGGATCGGTTTCAGTTCAACAATTCCACATCACAGGGTTCTGGTTTTCAGAGGAACAGATGGAAGAAGAATAATAGGTATTCTTCTGGGTCTTTCCAAACCCCTCAGCAGACACAACAGGAGCAGCCTCAGCAGCAGGGTCGACAGGACCATAGGCAGAAAGGATCTCAGGGACATTAGGGCAATAAGCCCAAGCAGTCATAGGGTCAGGGACAGAAGAGGGATCACAGGTCAGACACACCATTTACACCTTCTGTCGGGACTCAGCAGTCCTCTAGAGGTGGTTTTACCGGATCTACCAGAGGAGGTGGATCACAGTTCAGTAGGCCACAGGGGACACAGGTATTTGTGCGAGGACCTTGCTACAATTGTGGAGGCATGGGTCACATTGCTAGAGATTGTCCTCAGGGCAGCGGACAAAGAGCAGCCAGATCAGAGCCCACTGTGGGGGACTTAGGTAGGTCCCATAGAGTATTTGCAATGGTAGATAACCGCCAGGCCGAGCACCAGGCCACTGTGATTGAGTCAGCAGGTATGATTCGAGGATGCAGTATTTCTATTTTGTTTGACTCGGGAGCCACCGACTCCTTTATATCTCCATTTGTAGTGGAGCGTTGCGGGCTAGTGGCATCTAGGCAGAAAGATACCTGGGAAGTTGAGTTGGCTTCCGGTTCTAGAGTATCAGTCACCTCCTTGGTTAGAGATTGCCAGATTCAGATTGGGGAGTTGACCACTTCTACAGACCTTAGGATTACCCCTTTGGGATCATATGATGTAGTACTTGGCATGGATTGGCTATATGCCCACAAAGCCAAGCTAGATTGCCGCCAGAAGAAGATAGAATGTTTGGATGATGACGGCATGGCTACAGTTATTTCAGGGGTTCAGAGACCAGTATCTCTTCGCATGATATCCGCTATGCAACTTAAGCGGTGTATGCGGAAGGGTTGTCAGTTGTTTGCTATCTCTATCAATGATAGAGGGGATGAGGACAAGAGTGAGACTTCTCTTGATGACCATCCCATCCTCCAGGAATTTGCAGATGTTTTTCCATCAGAGTTACCTGGTATGCCTCCTCGTAGAGCAGTTGACTTTCACATAGACCTTGTGCCAGGAGCTGAGCCAGTATCTAGAGCACCCTATAGGATGACCACGAATGAGCTTAATGAGCTCAAGATTTAGCTTGAGGAGTTGCTAGAGAAGGGACACATTCATCCTAGTGTTTCTCCTTGGGGTGCGCCAGTGATCTTCGTTAAGAAGAAGGATGGGTCACTTAGGTTGTGCATGGATTACCGACAGTTGAACAAGGTTACCATTAAGAATCGGTATCCACTTCCTAGGATTGATGACTTGTTTGATCAGTTGCAGGGTGCCTGAGTATTCTCCAAGATAGATCTTAAGTCTGGGTACCATCAGTTGAGGATAGTTGACAGTGACATTCATAAGACCGCATTTCGCACTAGGTATGGCCACTATGAATTTACAGTGGTACCTTTCGGTCTTACGAATGCCCCAGCTGTATTCATGAGCCTTATGAATGGTGTATTCTGCACCTTCTTAGATAAGTTTGTTATTATCTTCCTTGATGACATCCTGATTTATTCTAAGGATGAGAAGGAGCACGAAGAGCACCTGAGACAGGTTTTGCAGTGTTTGAGAGATAATCAGTTGTTTGGCAGCTTGTTGAAGTGTTCCTTCTTTAGAAGAGAGGTTAAGTATTTGGGGCATGTCATATCTGGTGATGGGATCTCAGTAGACCCATCAAAGATTGAGGCCATTATGAATTGGCCAGCACCTACCACAGTGACTGAGGTCAGAAGTTTCATGGGACTTGCCGGTTATTACAGACGTTTTGTTGAAGGATTTTCTAGAGTGGCACATCCTATCACTTCCCTTCAGCGAAAGGGGAAGAAGTTCGAGTGGACAGAGAAGTGTGAGAGGGCTTTTCAGGAGCTCAAGAGAGCGCTCACTAGTGCACTGATTCTTGCAGTGCCAGATCCTTCAACGGAATTTGTGGTGTGCACAAATGCTTCTTTAGATGGTTTAGGGGCAGTCCTTATGCAGGGAGGGCGAGCCATTGCTTACGAGTCTAGGAAGCTTAAGACTCATGAGCTTAATTATCCCACGCATGATTTAGAGCTTGCAGCAGTGGTACATGCCTTAGTACGTTGGCGTCACTTCCTCTTAGGTCACCGTTTTGAGCTTCATTCAGACCATCAGAGTCTTCAGTATATATTCACTCAGCCGAACCTTAATGCTCGGCAGAGGCGATGGATGGAGTTCTTATGTGAATATGACTTTGATGTTCACTACATCAAGGGGAAGGAGAACGTGGTTGCAGATGCCTTGAGCAGGAGACGACATGATATCTATTCTATGACTGCCGGCACAGATTTGAGAGGACGAATCCTCCATCATCTTCAGGATGATGAGTGGTATTCTGAGGTATGTGAGATGATTCAGTCTCAGAGACCCTTGGAAGGGAAGTATGTTGGTTATACCTTAGAGTCTGATGGACTTTTACATCATCGAGACCATATTTATGTACCTTCTACCGGAGATTTACGTGCATTCATTATACTAGAGGCTCACAGAGCACCTTATGCAGCACATCCCGGGGTTAAGAAGCTACATGCAGATTTGAGGCAGCTGTATCATTGGCCAGGCATGAGATTGCAGATTGCTGAGATAGTGGCCAAGTGTCTTGAGTGTCAGCGAGTTAAGGCAGAGCACTGCCATCCTGGTGGACTCCTGCAGCCGCATGAGATTCCAGTATGGAAGTGGGAGGTTATATCCATGGATTTTATAGTTGGTCTTCCGATGTCTTCCCGACGCCATGATGCTATTATGGTGACGGTGGACCGGTTGACTAAGGTAGCCCACTTTTCTCCAGTTCGTACTACCTTCACAGCACCCGCAGTAGCCCAGGTGTTCTTACGAGATATTGTCAGACTTCATGGCATACCTCATAAGATCATCTCGGATAGAGATTCTCTTTTCACTTCTTCATTTTGGAGAGAGCTTCAGGCAGCATTGGGCACTAGGCTCAATTTCAGTACCGCCTATCACCCTGAGACAGATGGGCAGACCGAGAGGGTCAATCAGGTTTTAGAGGACATGCTTCGCATGTATGTTATGGATCATCAGACCCGGTGGGAGGAGTACCTTCATCTTGTGGAGTTTGCCTATAACAATGGGCATCATACATCATTGGGAATGCCACCTTTCCAGGCATTGTATGGTAGACCTTGCAGGACCCCACTGAGTTGGGATAGGATCGAGGACAGAGTTTCTATTGGTCCTGAGTTAGTTCGAGATATGGAGCAGCAGGTCACCCTGATTAGGCAGCGTCTCTTAGAGGCTCAGGATAGACAGAAGAAGTATGCAGATGCGAAGAGGATTGACCGAGCCTACCTTTTGGGAGACAGAGTTTTCTTGAGAGTGCGACCGCACAAGAGTCCAATCCATTTTGGAAAGGGCTCTAAGCTCACACCTCATTTTGTTGGTCCGTTTGAGATCCTAGAGAGGATAGGGCCCGTTGCTTATCATCTAGCCTTGCCACCTAGCCTGTCACGCATGCACGATGTGTTCCATGTATCAGTTTTGCGAAAGTATATCTATGATGAGTCTCATATTATTGACTGGGATTCCTTGTAGGTGGAGTCAGATGGCCAGCTAGCACTAGAGCCCATTCGCATTTTGGCTCGTCGGACGTTGGTACTTCGAGGCAGAACGCTGGACCAGGTTAGGGTCCAGTGGGATTGCTATGATGAGGTTACAGCCTCATGGGAGGATGCAGCTCAGATGAGGGCCCAGTATCCGCACCTCTTTGATGAACTCCAGGAGGATGTTCATACCTAGAGGGGGTGGATGTGAGGTCCACTTTCGGCCCACATAGTGATCCTGTGTTATTCATATTAGCTATCTTTTTTATTATGTTTCTTTCAGAGACACTTGGACTTTGTCGACTACTGTTATATTATGTTTGACTCGATGGACTGTTCTTTTGATGATTCTGCATATGGGATCCATGATGTGTAGATTTGGTTTATGTTTTTATATGATGTTTTGTGAACCTGATGGTCTAGATGATATTTAAATTACGTTATGTAATTTCATTTGAAATGTGCAATCAAATCATGAATATTATATGCAATTGACGTATGAGTTGAATTATGCAATTTAATGTTTAAATTTCGCTATATCATATATGTTATTGTAATGGTTTTCTTCCTTGAATTACTGATGCTGCATTTAGGTATTGTAGGTGGAAGGACCATGGAAACACATTCGGGGAAAACACATTGAACATAGGGTAACCAGTTATACCAAGGCCCCGTCTATTTAGAGACCTGAGGCCTCGTTGTTAAGTAATTTATTTCGTAACAGTAATTTGAATGTTTGTATGTTATGTGTTGTTATTCTGGATGTACCTTTCGTGAAATGTTATTTTGTTAAGTGTCGCTTGACACCTATGTTCAATGTTATTAAGGTACATCATGTGTTGTGTGACAGCACTTGCTAGGAGTTATAGGGATATCTTAGCACACCTTTCTGCCATAGGAATCTTTATGCAGTCTCATTCCCCATTTTCGATGTTATTTCTCGACATGGGTTTAGAGGGTTAATAATGGCCTTAGGAGATAGTTTTATGCTTAATTTGTTAACCCATTCCATGTATCCATGGGTTAGGGGTATTTTCACCTCTTTAGAAGCCTAAAAGTGACTTTAGGACCCTTTTAAAAATTCATTTTCCTTCTTGAGCGAAAATTGCAACTTGCATGTTGGAACCTCATTTATGAGGTTAGGTGTAGAAGCCCTATTTAGAGGAAATTTTGGCTTAGGGTGATTCATTCACCCATTCTCTATTTTTAGAGAGCTTTCAGAAAGTTAGAGGAGAAAAGGCTTGAAGCTTGGATTAGGGCTCAACAACATTCTACCATAGCTTGGATTTGAGGTAGGAATTCATGTGCTCTCTCTGTTTGTTTGAGATGTTTGTTATTATGATCATGTTCTTGGCTCCCCATGGTTGGCCATGGTGGAGGTTTTTTTTGTTTAGTGTTGTGTTTTAGCTCCCCATGGTTGGTCATGGTGAGAGAAAGCTTGCATATGTGTTTATCTTGTAATTGAATTTTTTGGGTTGTTTACTCTTAGATTCTCTCACCCTTGGGAGGGAAGAGAAATCAAGAGGGGGTGTGGAAATGGAGGCAACTCCATGTGTAGAGTCTCCTCCATGTGTGGGGAAGGATGAACCTTGGGTGAGTGATTTTCCCCAAGAGACCTTGCATGTAGCCTTTGTGGCAATGGGGGTATAAGGAGGGAAAATTGGCCTTGTGTGCCTTGTATGTATTTGAGAAATATGGGTCCATGTGTGGCCTTGTATATTATGCAATGGTAATCTCCATGGTTTTGTCTACCACACCCTACAAAGGAAATTCATGGGAATTCCTTAGTTTACTTCTTGAGGGAATTTGGGAATTTTGTCCATGTTTGTTAAATCATGTTGTGATTGTGTGTATATGTTTGTAACCTGTTCAATGTGTTCTCCCCAAGCTCGGGGGTGGTCTCATGAGAGACCTTGGATGGGAGGTGAGCTCCCATGGTCTTTTCCTTGTTTTGTTTGCAATTGCAGATTTTGAAGTATGGATGCATGATGATAAAGAAGATAAAGACTTTTGCTTTGATGTGTTTAAATGAGGAATTCACTCTATGTTTGAAAGAGGAATTCACTCCATATTTTGATTTATCCTTATAAATTTTGAATCATGTATTCAATCTCCCTTTGGAGCTCTTGTATATTGTATTTAGAAAGAAAAAACATGTTGCTATATTGATCTATCATTGCCAAATTTATGTTTTAGAAGATGCTTTCGTTATGAAATTCATGTAAAGAAAAGCAAGTTTCATTTTGAATGTTGTTTTGAAACCTAGGATGAAGTAAGATTCAAATGGAAATATGGATAATGGAAAGTTTATGTAAATTCATATTAGGGAAAGTTGAATATTTGCTTGTCTCTTAAAAAACCTTAAATCTCTCTTTGCCATTGAATTTACTCTCTAAATTATTGCAATAAGATCACTAAGTTGATTGAATCTATATTGATATGTTATCAACACTTATTTGAATGAACTAAGAAGATTTTAGATGATTCAATTGACTAGATCAATGCTATAAACTTTGAAATTATGCTTTGAAACCACTCCTTAGATTTATGAAAATGTCTAGTAACAACTATGAAAACTATGAGCATTCTAGTCTTTTAGAAGAGACCTTATTTGATTATCATATAAACTATGACAATCTTTGTTGAAATACTATCAAATTGCCATATCTTAAACTCTTCATTTCAATCTAGGAATCATTAAATCTTCAATGCTATGCTCTAATGAGTTTCAAAAAAAAAATTTGTTGGTTGTGTTTTGTCCCAACTTTTGGGCATCACACTATTCCACAATAATACATCTATAGGCCTTTTGTTCATCAACTCAAGAAGAGTCATGAGTGTGCAGATGAGGTAATACCCACCTGAGTGATGTGGAGCTCAAAGCAGAAGGAGGATGTTCTTTATCCTCATCAATTGGCACTTTTTGCCTTGTCAGACTTTAGAGTGAAGACTAACCAGTTTGTCAATCATAGTGTAAACTTGGCACCATGTGGGAACAAGTTTTAAAGGCCAACAAAGTGTACAAATAAGTTGTATACAAATTTAAATTATAAACCTACACAAAACAATATCGAATACTTATTCTTCATGTATAAATCCAATCCTTAAATATAGTAATTACTATCATAAAAACCTGGCTTTCACCCATTCAATTATTTTTGCCCATTTCAGATATAATTGTTCACACCTGCAAAATCCAAAAAAAAATTTATTTAACTCTACTAGAAAACTTTCCAAAGAAGTTGTTAAAAGAAACAAAAATAAGACTACACATTACAATGTTGGATACAGTTACTATTGCCATATAAATCTGAGACTTTAATAATCTATTGAAATAAATAATTTATTTTAAATTGCAAACATGTAGCGAATGGGAGAAGAATGGGTGACTCATAGGTAATCGCATGCGTCGTTTGATGATGCACATCAAGTGTCACATGTTTTGAAAAATCATGCGGTGACCATTGATCAATTCTTTGTTATATTTTCCTCTTTGACCAATGACTGTCATATGTTCATGAAAAATTTGATTATTCCTTGTGAACATGCACCATCTGTCAGATTGTGTTCTAGCAAAATCTAATGCCCCAGTATTTATAAATTTTGAAACCCACTTTTTTTTAGTACTGAATAAGACAAACACCTTAAAATGGAAAATCACGTTTAGCAATGAATCTCATATAAATCTAATGACTAATGTCCATTATTTTTTAAATTATTACTATTCCAAATTATTACTATTTCAAAGTGTCATAGGAACCAGTTACTTATGAGATCAACATCGAATGACAGATCTAACAATTGTTGTGTCTTCATTAAAAAATATAGCAACCTTCCGATCATGTGGTGACCATTGATCTACTATTAGATCAACGATGTCTTTCTTTATGTCCACTCTTAAAAAGGACATAATATTCACTATTACATGTAGCATCAAATGGTTGTATTCCACTCAAAATTTCAACTGGTTCATCAGTGATTTGTGCATGAATGCAACTCTGCAAATAATCAATAGTTGTCATCTCTTCCCAAGGGAACTCATTAAATAAAATGATCATGCGACCAGCCTTGATCTTAGTTAATATGTTTGTAATGAATAATCAGATCCTAATCTTTATTATTTAAAAATGAAAAATTCTATATAGAAAAAAGAAAAAGAGAAAAAAAAAACAACATAACATTTATTTGACGTAAAAATTGCATACCGAGTTGCAATTACTAGTTAATGTTTTTATTCTAATCATTTACATTCTTTCTAACAAATTATTTTTAATATAAAATTGTATTTTATAATAACAATAATAGATATTAATACATTTATAAAATAGTGTGATGGTTAAGTTTTATAGTTATTGTTATAGCAGCCATGAACAATTGTGCTTAATTTGAAATACTTCAACTTAATTACTTGGTTGCAGCTACAATTTTGAGGTTACAATGCCCCCCATTCACTATTCTCCTACCATCCACTTCTTTCACCAGAGACAAGTCTTTCCAGTGGAATGAATTTTGCATCTGTAGGTGAGTGGATTGTTCATCTCAACTGGGAAAGATATGGTCTATGTTGTTGGCATTTTAATTCTTTAATAAATTTGACCTTTTAGACAACCACAACTATAAATCAACAATCTACATGCAAAAACAAATCTTTATGTGAATTGTCTTCTTTATGCAAAATATTATATCTTTGAGCCAATAAATACAACAATTTCAAAACATTTCTAGTGTCTTCATTAATGAAGAAGGAGCTAAGAAAGCCAAGTTCCTCATAGCCAAGTCTTTGTTTTGTATTTCAATTGCAAGCAATGACATAGGGGAGTACTTCTATCTCACACTGCCACCTGATATTTTAAAATACGCTAAACATCTTCTAGGAAAATTTGATCAACACTTTAGAGTATGTCTCCTAATCCTTTATTTTTATCAATTGGAAAAAAAAATAAAAAAATTTATGATTGCATTTACTCACTTTTGCACAAATGATGTTTTTTACTTTTTAATAACTACATTTGGAATCCATCAATTCCTACGAGCTTTACAAACCAGGAGCAAAAAAAGGCTACTTGTAATAAATGCCCCTGCTGTAGGGTGCATACCTTATGCAAGAACTTTCACAGATTCCATATCCCTAGATGAATGTAATACTTAGGCAAACAATTTGAGAATGAAATATAACATTGGGTTGACAAAATGAGTAAATCATTTGAATAAAAAATTAGATGCAGTCTCCATCATTCTTCTTAATGCCTATCCTTATGTGATGGATATGGTACATCATGGTGAATCATATAATATATGGTAATTCATGCTTATCATTTTTTGGGCTCTACTTTACATAATTTGTAGCTGCCTAGATTGTGTGATATCATTTTCGAGTTTGATAAATGGAAAATGTGTGGAGTAGGGTTTTTGGAGACAAACAAAAAAAAGCATCTTGTGGTTCTGGAATGTTAAATACAGATGTGCATTACGGACTTACAATGCCTCATGATGTATATTGCTAGGATCGAGATACATACTTATTTTGGGATTTTGCTCATGCCTCACAAAGGGCTGCAAGTTTTTGTAGACCTGATATGGAGTGGAAATTCTTCCATTATTTATCCGTTCAATCTCTCTACTCTAGTAATGACAATAAAATGATAGGTTGTTGTCTTGATAAACTTTGGAAAATAATATATGAAAAGTGATGTCCTATGCCAACTACCACTTCAAAAATAAATTATTAGGAGGAAGTGATTCTATCACATTTATGACTCTCAATTTAATAGCCTATATCCATATTTGCATTTATTAAATAATGTTTTCTTTTATGGTTGAAAGAAACATTTGATTTTTTACACTTTCACTTCTATATTATTTTAAGAAGGAATCTATATTAATATAGAAATCAATCATCATTAAGAGTTATAAAATATGGTTGACTATATTATAGTTTAGATTAGATTGGCTTGCAAAGGTTCTAATCCAATCATTTACCAATTATCTATGTGAAAACTTCCAATCTTGTAAGTTGTAAGTTTAATATAAATAGACCAATATTCTTAGCTAAAAAAAGATTACTAATATATAGTTAAATATTGTTGAGGGGCTTTAAGCCCTCTAGAGCTAGTCATTGTTCTTGCTGAAACTTGAGGAGCTCTTTAAAAGATACCACCTTGTGAGAAGCAAATGAAGTAGCTAGAACATTAGAATGAGAAATGGAAAGGGAAATATCCACCGAGTGTTTGATTTTTTGTCATATTGGCTAAAGTAGGCTACTATGAGTAGAAGGCTCCACATCTCTCATCATATTTTCTCCTTCATTTCAGTTTGTGTTGCAGAACCTAGACTATAGTTGTATTCTTGATAGAATCTCTACAATAATGGTTGATGTCATGGATGGTCTTCATTGTGACCCCTAGTTTTCCTACATCTTAGAAACATCCACTTCCAATTATCTATGTTAGGAAGAGTCCCAAGAGATAACTGAAGGGGTGGGGTGGGAGGGAAGGGGGCGTGAATCCATTATCTAAAAGTTTTAATTCTTTGTCCAATTAAGTATACTTAAACATAAAGCATAAAAACAATGCAAGAACACTTGAAAACAACACCAATATTTTGGTTACAGGAAAACTCAAATAGGTAAAAACCTCAGTGAGAATTGACACCCACTAATATTCTACACTAGTGTATTATGATACTTGTTAGAAGATCCTTAACCCTGTTAGTGTGTGTGTGAAAATTGTACCTGATCTGTAGACACAACACTCAGTAAAACATTAGAGGTTAGTGATAATCAAAATCGTGCAAAATTGAAATCTAATCTAACCAAGCAATTTACTGCCTTCTAATAGGTGCGAGATTGATGCTCTCAGATTATAACCGAGATCAGTGACCTAGACGACACCTAAATGAAGGATTTGAATGCAATTGATCTAGATATGAATTGAATGCAATTAATCTTTTTTTTTTGAATTTTCTATGCAATAAGAATGATAAAAACTGATATGAAACTAATCTATATGAAAAAAACTTGATATGAAACTATGCTAGATGAAATTGATATGCTATGAATGCTATTGAAAATTGATATGCAATGCTAATCTAACAATGATATGAAAAAGAATCTAAATGAATGTAAAAAAAAAACAAATTGACCTCACAATAGCCTTGATTCGCAATAAACTTTGATTCTCCAAATTCCAATTCTCCAGCGTGATTGTGCAAATTTGTGGATGAATTATGAAGAGCTGAGCCTTGTTTTTATAGAAATCCAAGGCTTTGGAGGTACATGAAAAAAAGCCATAAATCACTCAAATAACTCAGGTTGATTTTTGAGTTATTTTATAATAAAGGATAATTAACTCACAAAAACATGCAAAAGCTAAGCTTTAACTCAAAATAGAGTTTAGCTTTAATTGATAATTGATAGTTGTCTGCTTTTATGATTGTGCATGTTTTATTTATGAATTAATTTAATAATAAAGTGATTTATTTCCAACTTAACTGATTTTTGAAATAAAATAATTAATTTATGGGTTAATTAACTATTTTACCAAACTTTTATTAAAAATTATATTATTAAATAATGACAACATGCTTTAATTAATTAAATAAGAATTTAATCAATTATTCATAGGAATTTTGATTTATTGTCAAAATTAAATAATACAATTAATAATAGATAGAATTAAATTTAATTACATAATTAAGTGGCAAATATTAAATCTAATTAATTAAATATGAAAATATTCAATTAATCAAACTTTAGGATAAATGTGATTTATTGCCAAATAATTATAAAATTAAAGATAATTAAGATAATTAGGAATATTACTAGGAATATTCCCCGATGCAGAATTTAAGATAATCAATTAGGATTCGATGATGTTTAGATGTGCCTTAGGTTAGGACTTTGATGTCAATTTCATTCGAATTGAAGATATTGGAGGTTAATGAACTTATAGCCCATTTTTGGGGTATTACAGTTAGGAGTTGCTTTACAATATATATTTAGTATAGTAGACCTAGTCAAGGGTCTGACCCTTTTAGGAGTCTTTTACAATATTCCCTCTTAGGGGAGAGGACACACTATCTAAGAGCTCAGTACTCAAAGGGATGAAGGCTACAACCTTCTGAATAATAGATACACACTATATCTAGATCTTGGTGAACACCTACTATCTAGATCAGTTCCAATGTATAGCACAAATACTTCACTTGGTCACACGGACCTTTTTCTGATGGCTCAACATTTCACACACCCTCTTTTTCTCTACTTGATCAATAATGAACCACACTCAAGCAATCACAAATGATTGCCTATAAATATCTTTCCTCTAAATGATATAATCAAGTTGGCCTATTAGAACCATCTTGAAATCATATTAGAGAAGCCATAAAAAACTCCAATAATAAATTAGTTGGCTCTACTAAGCACGCAACACATTCTGGGACCTATCCAATAAGATAATTGTAGACGCACGCTACACACTATCGGCTCTACAAAAATAACTAGATCTTTCTCCTCAAGCTGAATTACTTCATGCACCCTTAACCGAACTTCACTAACTCTTCTCTAAGATTAAATCCAAGGGTGCATACCCAAATGATAGGTGCAATTCCAGAACCATTAAAATCTCTGTTGGCTCTTATGAATAAACATAGGAAACTATTACTAGCGAATAGCGACTGCATAACTTCACTTCTACTAATCATTAGACATTGCATCCATGAATATAACATCACTAATATGTCTTCAACATATATCCAAGTGCATAAGTGATGAAGGGTGCTCCCCTTAATACCACAAACACATAATAGAAATAGAGAAACAACAAAAAAAATATGCAAGAACAGAAAATTGGCTTCTTATTATCTCCACAAATGTGGAATTACAAAATTTTAGAATTACAATATGCAAAGCCACATGGGTATTCCCTTACAATATTCTATAGGACAAACCCTCAAATCAATATCTAGATCTATTACCCAGAACTTCCCTAGACAACACTACGGGTCTTCTTTATATAGGCATTTTCCACCACTCGAGAAGGTTCCAAAAATTTAGCCCTAAGGGCCGACCAAACTTAGAATTATTTTATTTTTCAATTTATTACATCAAAGTTGGCTTAAAATAAGTTTTGAAACCCGAACAAAAATTTTGAAGGAAAATTATTTTCTGCCATTTTAGGTGGCCCGACTTTCGGAGACCATAAGTCATCACTAGTTGACCTGATTGACTATTATAACCCCATTTTAGAAATGCCACGAAGCACTCTATAGGCTTGACCTGCGCAAGCGCCCATCACCCAAATTTTTGACTTCATCTGTGGCCTCTAAAGCCTTCAAAACTGAGTTCCAAGTTTCTATACCCTGCTGCCAATACCAAAAATCTTCAATATCTTCAAAACTAGACCTAATCTAGCCATGAAACTTTGCTAGTAGGCTGATATGACAGAGTTGAACCTCCACATGTAAAATCAGAACATTTTGAGATTGTATGACCAACTTACTAAAAAATAGCAAGTTTCCATAAATAGCAGCTTTGCACAAGATAGCCCTAATTGGGTGATGCAAGATTGCTCTTACATCCAAGATGCTCTTGCATCAGTAAGGCTCCATGATAACTATACGGACAACCATACATAGAACACTTCATGTTACTCTATTAGGAACACTACTGACACAAGTTGTTGTATAACTGTCTATACTAACAGTTAACCTCTGCGCCCATGATATCATTTTGATATCATGTCCATGCTCTATATACTAAAATCTTACTACATAAGACTTCCACGCATGCTACTTACCATATGTTGTCATCAATGACAAACATATAGTAAGTACTAGCTTGCTGACAAATCTCTAACAATCTCCCCCTTTGGCATTAATGGCACAACATATGGAATTAAAAACTCCACCAATCCAAATGAACATTTATTTTATAACATTCTCCATTTCCTCTTCAAAAATCCCCCAAGGATGAGTCCTCCATCTGCTGCAATATTTCTCAACATTCTCCATTTCCTCAACTAAACTACTGTCATAACTAAATAATACTCCCCCTTAGTATATTTCTCCTCATTTTTCCTTCTATTTTTCATGATTATATATTACTCCCCCTTTGAAATCAATAGAAAAGGGTGCCAATCAGTTTAAGCACTGGTATTACTCTAGAAGTAGAGTAGTCAACCATCCATCAGTCCTGAGGACTGATACTTTTCCTTCTTGCTTCTAAGAAAAATCAGGGAAGGCAATTACTCCCAACTTCTCCCTAAGATACTCAAAAGTATCCTTTGGAAAGGGCTTTGTGAATATATCTACCAACTGATCTTTAGTAATTACATAGTCCATCTTGACTTCTTTCTCTACCACTTTCTCTCTTAGGAAGTGATACTTGATCTCAATGTGCTTTGTCTTTGCATACGTCACAGAGTTTTTTGACATATTGATAGTGCTAGTGTTATCACAATGAATAAAAATAGGATAATCAATCTGAATACCAAAATCCTTTATCATCTGTTTGATCCAAACAATTGCATAAAAATTCAAGGCTACTACAACATACTCTACTTCTGTTGTTGACTGAGAAATACAATTTTGTTTCTTGCCTGTCCAAGTGACAAGTCTCACCAAGAAACATTGCTCCACCTAATGTACTATTTCTTTCATCAATGCAACCTACCCAATCTACATTAGTGTACACATGAAGCTCAACATTTTCTAAATTAGGATACCATAAACCATAGTCTATAGTGCCTTGCAAATATCTAAAAATCCTTTTTACTGCCATGAGGTGACTTTGTTTAGGCTCTACTACAAATCTTCCAACTATGCCAACTGCATTGGAAATGTGAGGTCTAGTATGAGTAAGATAAATAAGTTTTCAAATCATAGACTTATACAATGTTATATCTACTACCAGTGAATCATCTTGTTTTGTAAGCTTGCCTCTAGTTATAATAGGAGTCCCTACTTGCTTGCAATCATCCATCTTGAATTTCTTTAATATTTCTTTCACATACTTGGACTGATTAATGAAAATACCTTTCTTTGTGTGATGCACATTCTATCCCAAAAAGTATTTGATAGGACCAATCATACTCATCTCAAATTCATTTTGCATCTCCTTAGTAAATTCAATACTAAGTTTGTCATTACCTCCAAAGATAATTTCATCAACAATTATAGCTACAAGTAGTAAGCCTTCAGATGGCTCTCTTATGAATAGATTACAGTCTGCTGCTCCTTTCTTGAATCCAATCTTTGTTAGATATCCATCTAGTCTCTCATACCATGCTCTAGGGGCTTGTTGAAGTCCATAAAGGGCCTTCTTCAATCTGTATACCACATCAGGTCTATCTGATAAGGTGAATCCTTTGGGCTACTCAATGTATACTTCTTCTTTCAAGTCTCCATTCAAGAATGCTGACTTGACATCCATTTGATAAATTTTGAATTTTTCTACTGTAGCATAAGCTAGAAACAAATTAATAGCTTCTAATCTACTCATAGGTGGAAATGTGTCTGAATAATCAATGCCTTCTCTTTGCACATATCCCTTACATAATAACCTTTTTTTATTTATTACTATTGTACCATCTTCATTCATCTTGTTTCTGAATATCCACTTTGTTCCAATCACATTCTTATCACTAGGTCTTGGGACTAGTTCCCAAGTGTCAGTCTTAATAATCTGATCAAGTTTTTCTTTCATTGCATCATGCCAATCTGAATCATTACAAGCAACTTTGACACTTAAAGGTTCAATTTTAGATAGTAAACACACCACTTCATTGCTGGTTAATTTCTTTGCTTGTAATCTTGTTAACACTTTGCCGCTATGATCACCAATGATATCTTTCTTGCAATGGTTTCGAGATGTAAACTTTGGAACCTTAGGTGATGCTGACTCATCAACCTTAGGAGTTTCTTCTTCACTTGTCTTAGGGTCATTGAATAACACATCAATACTGTCAAATATTTCTTCAATAACTATCTCACTAGTGGAGGGTCTGGGTTCTTCTTCAATCATGGGTGAGTAATCATGATATCTTTCTTGAACCATAAACTTTTAATCAATCTTAACATGGGAACTTTAAATGGTCTTTTTCAATCTTAAATTGAAATATCTATAAGCTTTACTTTTAGTAGAGTAACCAAGAAAAATACCTTCATCACTTCTTGTATCAAACTTGCCTACTACTTCTTCCCTCTTGATGTAGCACTTTCTTCCAAAGATTTTAAAGTATTTTACTGTGGGAACATTACCAAACCATAGCTCATAGGGTGTTTTTTCAGTGCCAAGCCTTAATTGAATTCTATTGATAGTGTAGATTGTTGTATTGACCACATCTCCCCAATAGGTGTGTGCAAATTTTCCTTCAATCTTGATGGTGTGTGTTGTATCAAGGATGATCCTATTCCTTCTTTCTGCAATTCCATTTTTCTAAGGGGTTCTAGGTGCACTCAACTATCTCTTTATGCCATGTTCTTTGCAATACTCATAAAATCTATCAGAGGTGAATTATCCCCCTCTATCCGATCTCAAACATTTTATCTTTAGTCTAGATTCATTTTCAACCTTAGCTTTGAATATTTTGAACTTCTCAAATGCTTCTAACTCATCTTTCAAGAATGCAACCCACATCATCCTAGTATAATCATCAACAAACAAAATGAAATACCTTTCACCATAGTATGATCTTGTTTGAGTTGGACCACATAGGTTTGTATGAATCAGATCCAACTTGTTCTTTGCTAAATTGTACTTGCTCCTGAATGAGTTTCTTACATGCTTTCCCATCACACATTACCTACATATAGTATCAATTAGTTTTGCTATGCTAGGTAGATCTCTTACTACCTTTACATTGCTTATCTTTACTATGTTATCAAAATTGATATGACATAGTCTTTTATGCCACAACCAAATCTCATAAACTTTAGCAACAAAACAACTTGCTTCTGAATTGAGTTGGAAAATATTACCTTTAGTCTTTGAGCCTGATGAAATCATAATACCATTCTTTTTGTTAGTGATGCATTTGTCATGTTTGTATGCCAACTGATAATGTTTTCCAAGTAACTGTCCAACAATAAGAAAGTTATGTTTCAAACCATCTACATAGAGGACATCATCAGTACTATTCTTTCCATCCAAGGTGATTGCTCCTGTACCAACTATGGTTTTAGGAGTGTTATTGCCAAATCTAACCATGCCAGGATTGTATTTGACCAAATGAACAAACCTACCTTTATCACCTATCATGTGATGTGAACAACCACTATCTATAATCTAGTCTATCCTTATATCAGCTTGCAAAATCAATGCTAGCTCTTGATTCTATTTCTTATCTTCATGATCAATTTTATTGTTCATTTTCTCTATGATAGCAATAAATCCAATTTCTTCTTTAGCTGAGTCATCATCTGAAACTCCATCTCTAGAATAGTAACATTCCTTAGAGAATTTAGGCTTGTAGTCATTTTTGAACTTTCTAGATCTTAGAGGACATTTAGATGCAAAGTGGCCAATCTTATTACATGAAAAGCATTTAAATGGAAATTGACCTTCATATTTTCCTTTTTCTTTCTTTTCTCTTTTGGCAATCATAACAATGAAATCACCTCAATTTTTTTCTTCATCATCATCATCAAAATTACCAGAACTGATTGCAAATTTCTTACCATGAACTGTTTCTTTGAAGGTTGTCTCACTTTTAGGTTCAGTCTTCATTCTTGAAATCTCAAACGGTGAGATTTTTCTTATCAAAGTCTCTACCTTGAAATTTGATGTAAGCTACATGGTCTCATTAAGGATGTTGATTTTGTTTTCATATTCTTGAGTGAGAGTAGTCATTAATTTTTCTGTAATGTCTTCCTCTGAGATCTCTCCACCATTGTTCTTGATTCCAGCAACTACTTCATTAATCCTTTGATTGTAAGATTTGATATCTTCTCTAGGAAGCATCTCTAATGCATTGTATCTTTTCTTCCATGTCTTTTTGTGAACATCCTTTGCTTGTTTGTCTCCTTCAAATATGTCTTCTAGGTACTTCCATATTTTGTGGGATGTATCTACCTTTTTTACTTCTAAAAATTCACTATCAAAAAGGGTGTTGATAACAGCTTCTTTGGCTATTGCATTCTAATGAAATAATTCCTTTTTCTTATCATTAGCATCATCCTTTGCAAGGTCTTCTAAATTAGGAATCTTCACTACTTTGATAGTTACATCAAAAACTTCAAAAGCAACACACTACAAGTGAGTCACCATCTTGTTCTTCCAATCAAGATAATTCTCTCCATCAAACTTAGGAATTTATTTTCTGAAGAGTGACATCTAATCAACCTCAATCTATTAAGATTTCTCTTCGAGGCACTTGGCTCTGATACCAATTGTTAGGAATAGTCCCAAGAGATAACTGAGAGGGGGGGGGGGGGTGATTCAGTTATCTTCAAGTTTCAATTTTTTATCCAATTAAGTATAATTAAACATAAAGCATGAACAGAATGAAAGAGCACTTGAAAACAACACCAATATTTTGGTTATGGGGAAATCTGAATAGGTAAAAACCCTAGTGGGAATTGACACCCACTAATATTCTGCACTAGTGTATTATGATCCTTGTTAGAAGATCCTTAACCCTGTTAGGAGTTTCTTTATAATATATTTAGTATAGTAGACCTAGTCAAGGGTCAGACCTTGTTAGGAGTCTTTTTCAATAGTCCTTGTTAGGGGAGAGGAATCACTATCAGAGAGGTCACTCCTCAAAGGGGTGAAGGCTACAACCTTCTGAATAACAGACACACACTATATCTGGATCTTGGTGAACAATGCTTAGACCTACTTTATGCATCACTTCCAATGTATAGAAAAAAGTACTTCACTTAGTCAGATAGATGTTCTTCTAATGTCTCAACACTTCACACACTCTCTTCTGCTCTACTTGATCAACAATGAACCACACTCAAGCAATCACAAATGACTACGTATAAATATCTTTCCTCTAATTGATATAATCAAGTCATCCTATTAGAACAACCTTAAAATGATATTAGAGAAGCCATAACAAACTCCAATAATAAATTAGTCAGGTCTACTAAGCATGCAACACATTTTGGGACATGTCCAATAAGATAATTGTAGACGCATGCTACACACTGTCAGCTCTATAGAAACAACTGGATCTTTCTCCTCAAGCTGAATTATTTCATGCACTCTTAATCGAACATCACTAAATCTTCTCTAACCTTAAATCCATGGGTGCATACCCAAATGATAGGTACAACACCATAACCAATAAAATCTTTGTTGGCTATTCTTGTAACACCCCGTATACTACTAACCAAATAAAAATAAACAACCACAAGAGATCCAATGAAATTAACTTGAACAAAACAACAATTTTTTTTTTTAAACAAGATACAACATATCACCGAATTACAAATCAATTGACATAATCAGTTATTTAAATATCCAATGCAATCTATTACATGAGAGTATATCATTATACTCAACATTTAATACAAACATACTAAAATTTCCAGAATACATCTAATTGATTCTAGATATCCTAAGCACTATTCTGATAACCAGTAACCAGGTAATAATCTATTTTCCATAAATCTTTACAACAGTCAACCATTCCCCCAAAAACATAGTTTTCCTCATCTAGAAACCTGAAAACACTAGAATATAAAACAACCACAACAAACAGGGCTTAGTCAAACTGTCTAAGATAATGGAATTCCTCCAAAGCATCTGCATCATACAAGTTAAAACCTTAACAAAATAATCTGAACCATGCATATAATAACAGACATATTTCATCATTACAAGAAACATTTCATTTCTACTCAACAGAAATAAACTCGCAAAGAAAATGACAAGGTGATGATCCACTAGCTTTGGGTATATAAATAAGAATTAACGATCAGTAACCAATAGGAAACTCAAAGAATTCATTATGCCAGCCTTATTCTTTCCAAGAAATAAGGTAAAACCATTCCCTTACTTCACCAACATGTGCAAGTAATCAGGGCATCATATTTTATCTTTTTAAATGAAACCCATAGCCCATGAATTATTAAATTATCACTTAGTAATTAATTGACATATATTCTTTCACCATCAGGCTCAAGACAAAAGTCAGCTTCCCATACTAAGGATCACACTTGCATTATCTTAAAACACTTCATACTACCAAAAATAGCTAACCATAGTAAAAAATTTGAATTACCAAATCAACTATTAATATATACTTAACAACTGAATCCATAATACTGAAAACAACCATTAAAATTTCCACATACATCCATAAAACCACTTTCCAAAAATAGCCACAGCAAGCATCTTCTTTTCCTCACTCAAAGAATAACTTAAGCAAAATTCCAATTCTATTTCTAGAAACTTAAACAATATTAATATCCAATTCCTAATATCTAATTGCAATTTTAATAACAGAAAAGTGGAAACATCCAATTCCATTGTCAACAATAATACCAAAGATTCAAATCTATTCTTTTGTCACATCCTAACTAACAAAGTTATTTGTGAATCTAAAGAAAGTTAACGAACAACTTTATACCGAAGAAAATGCAGAATTACACATTAACTACATAATTACCATCAATATAAAAATACACTTGATCAATTCTATTATCTCTATTACCAAATCACCTTTGTACATACTTGCAGGCATAAACACATATATGTACATATGTATATACACTTACGTTATGTGTATATACATATATACATATACATTTCTACAAATATATATATATATATATATATACTTATAGGAAGTATATGTATATATATGTGTGTGAGCCTATAAGTATGTGCAATCATATATATATATATATATATATATATATATATATATATATATATTTATTTATTTATTTATGTGCCGTGGTAATAAAATAGAGTTCAGAGCACTACATCAAAGTTGTAATAAAATCAGGAAACCTAAAATCTAAAAGTTCTAGTCTAAAAATGAATTATCAGTTACTGGTACACCTCCAAAAATTCTACTGACACCAAATATACTGCAACAGTAGCCATCAAATAGCCTTCTGACCCAATCATAACTAAATCTATGAAAGAGTAATGTGACAACAGAGATTTCCATAATAAACCCACATCAACCAAGTATACCATAGCACCAAGAAACAATACCATGTTCTTTTTCCTGCTACAGCATGAACATCCAAAAGAACTTGATACCTAATAGAACTTTCCAATAGACCCATCAGTCCTCATAACAATAGTTGTAGTAATAGTAACCGAAACCTAATTACCTCCATCTAGAACATAGAACTGAGAACATTCATATCAACCACTAACACCAGTGACCAATACATACCCATATGATGACTATCCTCTACAAAACCTTGTGGTAACCAAATCTCCAATTCTCGAGCCCAATACTACAAGCTATTTAGACTGAGAGAAGAATTCTATAGAATCTCTAACCAAGACTTAACAAAACTTCCCTATACCAATGCTCGACAAGACAAGAAAGTCATCTACAACATTCCAATAGTGGTATTACAACAATCATTAGCTGTGTTACTAAACAAAATAAACCATCAACTAAATAATAAGAAATAAGGCACTAAATATGAATTCCCTTAATGATCCAATGTAGCCATGAAAACTTCTCACTGTGGTTACACACCCATTTTAACCTAGGAACCACAGAACCTGATACTGTACCATTTAGAGAATGCCATATAACTAGAATACTCAAACCCAAATACCTAGCGACAAGACCAATAACAACACCAGAACAAACTAATCTCATTCAAAATAACATTCCCAAAGCTGGGTAAATAGAACTGGTGGTAGGGAGATGACAACTTCAGAGTCTTCACTCTCTATTGCCACTTCCTTACACAAACCATAGTCATTCCCACTACTAAGATAATGACAAGAGAGATGAAATAGGGAAACACACAAACCCCCAGTATCACCATTTCAACAACTCAAAAACCATTTTCTAAACAACTAAACCAAAAACAAACACCGAAATACCAATTTATCACATAGTGAACTTTGCACTGCAATGTGCAAAACCACACAGATATTGAAAGAAATTTCTACAGTACACAATAACATTTAAATCACTTTGCATAAGCAGAATATATAACTATTTAAATGAATTTTATAGCCAAATTCATAAGGATAGCAAGAGTAGAGTTAGAGAATGCCCCTGCCTTAATAACAGAGTGGGGTGTTCTGAACTCAAAGTCAAAGCCAAAGATCTCACTCCCAACTGGCGAGCTACACCAAAACCAACTCCTTGCTTAGCAAGCTAAACCCATCAAAAAGACCAAGGACCAAGCAATGAAACCGAGCACCCCGTGATAGAGCTTGTTTCATAAGCACCCAAACCGAATAGTGCCTCCAAAATATAGCTCGAAAACCAGAAATAGAACCATGAAATGAAAAATGGAGAATCCCTATTAATAATGCACAAGTAAACAACCATATTCCTCTCCAAACTAAACAAATTGACTCCATTTCCGCAACCTTTCCAGGCATCAAACCCACTACCTCAATAGAGAAACAAAACCTTGCCAAAGAAAATGACTGACAGTGAAATGAAGTCATTGAATTCCCATAAACATGTCGTAGATGCATTAAAGACTAAACTTATCTTTCACTAACACCTTCACTAAACACAGCGACAGCTGTCCAGCAGTACACATACTTACCAAGAACTCCCACTTACCCATGCTTGGAGTAATTCACTTGTGCAGATAACATCCAATTCCCACTAACATTCGAACATAGCAAAAACATATAACTTGGCACAGTGAACACATTATAACATAGCCAAATTAATCCAAGTTCATGACACCATAGGGAGAATCCCAAACCATAACCAATGTTAACAATTCACTAATTTAACTTTGCTAACCATAATACAAGAATGTTAGGATATTATTAATCCCCCTTCCATTTTAACACATATCTTCCCACTAACTCATTCTAACATAAAAGACTTATTTTTATTCATTTAAATTTCAATATTCATTTAACAATCAACACTAACATAATAAAATCATTTATACACTAGCATTAAACATAAAATTAACCATATTTTCTTTCACAATAACATACCAGTATAACATTGAAATCCTCATAAATGAAAACTTAATTGCAGAACATGAATTCCTTATCCTTCTTCCAAGTAACACAATTTCCCAAGTACCAAAGTCAACAGAGAAATGGATAATTTTTGAAAAGATAGTGTCTGCAGATATTAAATTAAATCCAATGTCATAGTCTAACCAAAATTAACAATTAATAGCCAAACTAAATATCCCTAGTTTGTCTGAGATATAAATCAAAGTTAGAACAAAGTTATAATCTACTTCTAACCAAAAGAGTCTGAACATATCAAATCTGAACCAAGACATAAATCCATCCTAGTAGTACTAAATAAAGATGCAGAATAAAAGAAAACCAAGCCAAAAGTAGATAGAGGCATGACAATTCTAAGTAAACACATAAAACTATTACTGGTGAATAGTGACTTCATAACTTCACTTCTACTGATCATTGCACACTGTGTTCATGAATGTAACATCACTAATATGTCTTCAACATATATCCAAGTGCGAAAGGCTCCATGATAACTATATGGACAACCATACATAGAACACTGCCTATTACTCTGTCAGAAACACTTCTAACACAAGTTGTTGTATAATGGTCTGTACTGACAATTAACCTCTATGCCCATGATATCATGATGATATCATATCCATGCTATATCTACTGAAAGCTTACTACATGAGACTTCCAAGCATGCTACTTTCCATATGTTGTCATCAATGACAAACATATAGTTAGTATTGGCATGCTGGAAAATCTCCAACAATCTATTCATCCCCAAGCCATCTTCCTTTTGAATATCTTTCACCTCCTCTGCAATCATTCCCCAATTATCAAAATTAGATGCAACATATTTTAGTAACTTCCAGATACCCTCCACAAGAGATTGTTCATACTACTATTTCATCTTCTTAAACATTGAAGTCTCCAAGGTTTGAATTTTCTACTAGGTCACATGAAGTTGGTCCAACTACAATTTAGATAGCTCCATATGTGTATTAAAAGTTTTACACAACTTTATTTTATCCATTTATCTTGTGGTTTGACGCATATTTTTTACTACATTTGAGCAAGTTGAAGTATAGATGATACTATTTTCTATAATTAGTTATCTTATTCAATAATTTTAATAATGTCATTTACTGCATGTTTTATAGGTTCATGTTAGAAGTCATTCATATATCAATTTTTTATTCAAATATTCAAACTAATAAAGTCATCTTAGCAATTTATTTTTTGTTTTTATTACTTCATAATTAGTTTTTTATTAGGGTAAAAGAAGGTTTTGAAAAGGCCCTGAAACCCCTTACAAGAATATTTTGAAGGGGATCTGAAGCCCCACCAAGATTAATAGCTAGAACTAAAAGAGCATCACAAATTAGTAGCCCAGAACCAACAACTAGGCAACAACATTACAACATAGATCATAAAATGTTCAAGCTGCCCAAAAGAACCCAACACAAGACCTACACCTTACATCAAAGAACTAGTCTCCCAAATAAGGATATCCTTGGGGTTTTAGTAGACACCACAAAATTTAACATTGGGTTTTAACATGGCTCCCAAACCATAATTACAAATACCCTCAAAAGATTGATCATAAAAAACCTAGTTGAAACATTATCATTGGATTTTACCATGGCTCCTGTTATACACTAAGTTTGCGCCTTTGTCTCAAGCTCTCTTGGTCTTGATAATTCAGTATAACATGGGAATCATCTGAAGTTTGTGGGGCCTTTTCGAACCGAGATGAGACCTCTAGCTTCTAGGCTGGTTCCTCTCAGATTATCACACTAATTTGCTTCTTGACAGGAAAGTAAATTTTTTGAAGGGAAAGGGTTAGAAGGAGTGCATGAAAGGGAAATGACTAAAAACAAACTACCTACTAGGTGATGCATTGAAAAGGGATTTGGATCTCAGTATAGAGGGATGAAACCAATGAAGGAAATAGGTCTAGGAGATCACAACTTACTGAATAGGTTTGCATAAGTATTTCATAAGAGGGATTGAATAGAAGACACCACTTATGACCTGCAAATAGACATTCACTTTTGTAGCTCAGTGTAGGATTGAGACAAGGTTGTTAGGGGCTAAATTATACCCACAAAAACACCTAAATTAGATCAAACATAGGAAACACACAAAATTGTAGAAAGCAAGAGGTATCAGAAAACCTAAGGATCACTGAAAGCATTCATAGACTTTAATCCAACAAGAGATAAATAAAGAGAAGGAAGCATAAGGACCTGAAGAACTATCACAAAATACCTCTGCAATGTTGTTATTTACCAAATGGGAGATTACAAAGAGTAGAAAACTAAGGGACAAAAAAGTGTCTTAGATAGCTTTCTAAGAAAGAAACTCTCTTTTTACAAAATGTCAACTCTGAGCTCTATAAACTCCAAAAAAAATATATACATCCTTCACTGCACATAGGCAGGAGTCAAAAAACTAACCAGGGTTATAGATTAAATAATTTAATAATCATCCCCAAGGTACTGATCTGATCATAAATATATCTTTGTAGTATCATAGCCAATCAAATATTCATCCTTGCATGCCCATCCTTGTACTACATTCAACGTGTAGGCACAACAACCTGGATTCAACAACCTTCCCTGTAACAAGCCTCCCCATGAATGCTAACTGGTACCTCCCTAGGACAAGAAATGACCCAAAACGGCCACCCAAACCTCTTCATCAATTTCCTTTGACTGCTCACATCCTACAACATCATAAATTCTTTGCTACACCACAGCACTTGCAAACATTCTCTACAGAAGAAAGGCTCGTGAAAGGAGTCACACTATTTTGAAACAATGTCAGTTGCATGATCGCATGGGCTCAAAGATCTTCATGTTATCATGTGAAAAGCCACTTAGAACCTATCACTACTTTGCACACATAAACCAGATCCAACATTAGTGAAAACCCCTGCAGAAGAATTCAAATTTGGGCCCCAATGGTTACCAGTTCTTCATTTAAAACTTGGTCATTGATCACATTTTTCCTAGCAAATCGAACAATCTAGATCATCCCCAAAATAGTTGCTAGCCCTATGAAATGTCAAAGACCACATCAATAGTCAAGAGCCAATCAGAAGTGAGCATACCGACATGTCAGTACATTCGGACCCACCGTGAGCTTTACTGCAAACTTAACACTAAGTTAACCTTGGGTTCATTTTTCCTCTTAGTCACCAAGTCGCTTAACTTTTTCCTTAAACTTGGCTACATCTAGTGACCACATGAAAACTCTTAACCACACAACTGTGCACTTGCTTTACCAACCCCGGGCCCATCCACAAACTGAGATTCCAATCGGACAGTGGGCACAAGAACTCATAGGGTTGGAAGATCCCAAGAGATCTTACAACCACCGTAGATCTCTTTCCACCACCACCAAACTGAAACCCAAACTTACAGACCATTGCATCAGATGGTTGTCACATGATTGCATGCGGTCAGAAGATCCCATGTGAACATGTGACCACCATAGATCTTTACCGCACTTACATCCCCTGTAGATACTCTGACAAATGGACCCACCATCAACCAGTCGTAGTAGCACACTTAACAGCTAGTCATATGTTCGCAAAGCCTAAAAAAGGGCCATGCAATCATGTGACAAACTACATACAGCTTGACAAAAACATCAATTGGGCCCCACTTGATTAGAGTTGCGCATATAAAAAGAATGTTGTCACTAGGAATAACTAGTGTGAAGATGTGAAGAGGTCGAAAACACATAAGATTTTCAAGCCGAAACTCAAAAATACACTGAGCTTTCAGAGTGAAGGTTGAAAACACACTGAGCTTTCAGATCAAAAGGCAGAAAACACCAAGGGTTTTTGACACTTTGAACAATTTTTTGGAACTCTGTGAAACCAGTATTTCCTGCAACCTTTAAAACTTGAATATCTCTGAGGGCTTTGTGAATTAAGTGATGCAATCTGAACTGAAGCATGGTGGCACATAGAAGAACATGGGGTTCAAAGCACAAAGCATAAAACTTAGTGGATCTACTTCTCAAACAAAAACAAGCTGCAACAGGGCAGGATAAAAATAGAGACCTGGAAACTTGGCCAAATTTGCAAAAATGGAAATTTTGGGCAACATTTTCACGATTTCTACTGGATGTCAGCCTACTAGAGATTAGACCAATGACCTTGACATATCCATTGGGCATAGGAGTCATCTCTTGAACACAAAAATTGATAGAGGGACAAAAAACTAAACCGGAAAGAGTAACTTGTGCACAGGCACTTCTTGGAAAACAAGAAAACTAAACTAGAAAATAGGGAAAGAAAGCGAGAAAACTAACCTATCCTAAACTAACCAGTGTAGAGACCTGGTCAGACAAAACCTTTCACTGGTTATGAAAAATAGTGACCTTTCCTTATCAGGATATTTTGCATTGGACTCATGAGGATAGCTACAAGGATGTGAGGCACATAAAATTTTGGCAAATGAGGATGCACTGCCTCTGCAAAAAGAAGATCAGGTTCACTTACCTCAAATGGATCATATGGAGGTGTCTTAATGAACTCCTTTTGGGCCAAGTATATGATGGGGCAGCCTCTTGAAAGTCTAAATGTAGGACCTTCCTTAATGGCTTCTTATTTATCTTCATGGTTGCCTTCCATCATGGACAACTAAGTCAACTCATCATCCACAGTCAGGGGACTGTCATCCTCCTCCTTTAAATAGGCTAAGAGCTCATTACAATCAGGCTCCATATACAAGCCATCTATGATGCTTCCAAAACAATCTTCCTCAAGGCTCTGGTTATCTTCTGCACATTGGGAAGTCTCCTCCTCAAAGATGAGATCAAGCTCATAAATCAGCATATCCTCAGGATCAATCTCTTCCAGCTATTGCAACCTCAAAGTGGTGGCCATGATCATATCTTTATCATCCTGATCAACAAAACTAGGCAGCTCATCCAACAAGGACAAGGCATCCTCTTCTATAGCAACCTCATGTTGATGGTGAACCTGCTGTTCTGATTGACCTTCAGCCATAGGTAATGGCCCGGTCTCTTCTTCATCATCAACAAAGAGGGGAAGCTCATCAAGCAAGCCAGCCAAGAGCTTAGGCTGGGCATCAATCTCCACCTCCACACCTTGCTACTCCATTTCACCACAGTCATCACTCTACATTGATACATCAGATGTCCTCTCCTCCTAATCATATGAAAGTTCACTTTCTACTAGTCCTTGCTCAGACACTAGACTACTATCCTTGAAAAGACTGGGCATTTGACAACTAGGGGGTAGAGTCTATTGGGGAATCCAAATCACCTCATCATCCTGAGAGACTAGAGGAGCCTCTTGGGATAAAATTTTTTCTTGAATAGGCTACTCTTGCAGAGTGGTGGGCTGCATCTCAAGCACAAGCTCTTGAAAAGAATTTTTTTCCTTAAAACTTGGGATGTGAAACTAAGGGGGCTTAGAGGGAGATGTATAAGGCATAGCCACTTTAAAGCTTGGAGAAGGACACTTAGCAGGCTCCTCATGTGTAGGTTCTTGAGATAGATGGGCCCTCCATATTGGAATTTTAGGCCTAGGAGCCTCTTGCTGAGCAATCTATGATCTCAACCTTGCTGTCTCCATGTTAGCTCGACGTATGATCTCTTCTTGAAACTCTCTTGCTTGTTGCTCATCAACAAGAACCTCTACCACTTGGTATGGGACTACCTCTTCATAATAACTTTGAGCCTACTGCTCTCTCTACTCCTTGATCTTAGACACTTGCTTAATCAAATCAAGCAACACACTCTTTTTCTCCTACAACTATTGCTGAATAGGCTAAGAAGGGGAGGGAGGGTGGTAAGCATGATGGGGAAGTTAGCCTTTCATTTGTTGTTGTGCCTCTTGTACCCATGATCCATCTTTCCTAAGAGCTCGCTCATAACTTTGCACAAGGGAAAACTCATTTGGGGCATACTGGATATATTGATACCCTTGAGAAGTATAATAGCTTGGGGTAAAAGGAGGCTTTAGGCTTTGATAAGGCTGGGAACTAGCCCATTGAGCATTATTCTCATGATAGGATGGTGAGTAACCTGACTGTCCATAGTATCTTGACATGTCTACTCATGCAGTCAGCTAGGATTTGAAAATGAAAGCTTGAAACATACCAGCATCTAATCTTTAAAACTAGTAGACTTTCTGGAGTCACTAGATATGCAGCAAAAGGACCTCTTCTAGGTCTATAATATGTTATCAGCATATTAGAAATACCATATTTTGAACATGAATCTAAACTTTTGTCCCACCGAGCATGCCAGAATTGTTATACATTGAGTTTGCACCTTTGTCTCAAGCTCTCTTGGTCTTGATAACTCATTATAACATGGGAATTATCTCAAGGTTGTGGGACCTTTGCTAACCAAGATGAGACCTCCAAGTTCTAGGCTACTTCCTCTTGGATTATCACCCTGATTTTCTTCTTGACAGGAAAGTAAATTTTTTGAAGGGAAAGGGTTAGAAGGAGTGCATGAAAGGGAAATGACTGAAAGCAAACTACCTACTAGGTGATGCACCAAAAAGGGGTTTGGATCTCAGTATAGAGGGATTAAACTAGTGAAATAAATAGGTCTAGGAGATCACAAATTACTAAATAGGTTTGCATAATTATTTCATAAGATGACCTAAACAGAAGAAACCACTTATGCCCTAAAAATAGACATTCACTTCTGTAGCTCGGTGTAGGATTGAGACAAGGCTGTTAGGGGCTGAGTTATACCCACAAAAACACCTAAATCAAATCAAACATAGGAAACACACAAAATTGCAGAAAGCAAGAGGTATCAGAAAACCTAAGGATCACTGAAAGAATTCATAGAATTTAATCCAATAAGAGATAAATAAAGAGAAGGAAGCATAAGGACCTGAAGAACTGTCACAAAATACCTCTGCAATGTTTTTATTTACCAATGGGAGATTACAAAGAGTAGAAAATCAGAGGACAAAAAAGTGTCTTAGATAGCTTTCTAAGAAAGAAACTTTCTATTTACAAAATGTCAACTCTAAGCTCTACAAGCTCCAAAAAATAATATATACATCCTTCACTGCACGCACGCAAGAGTAAAAAAACTAACTAGGGTTACAGATTAAATAATTTAATAATCATCCCTAGGGTACTGATCTGATCATAAATATCTCTTTGTTGTATCATAGCCGATCAAATATTCATCCTTGCGTGCTCATCCCTGTACTACAATAGACCTGTAAACACAAAAACCTTGATTCAACAACCTTCCCTACAATAAACCTCACCATGAATGCTAACTGGTACCTCCCTAGGATAACAAATGGCCCTAGACGGCTACCTAGACCTCTTCATCAATTTCCTTTAAGTGTGCACATCCTGCAACATCATAAATTCTGAGCTAGCCCGCCACACTTGCAAACATTCTCTATAGAAGAAAGGCCCATGAAAGTAGTCACACTATTTTGAAACAACATTGGTCACATGACCATGTGGGCTCAAAAAGCTTCATGCAATCATGCGAAAAACCCCTTAGAACCTATCTTTGCTTCACACATGTAAACCAGATCCAACACTGGTGGAAACCCCTGTAGAAGACTTCAAATTCAGGCCGCAATAGTTACCAGTTCTTCATTTAAAACTTAGCCATTGATCACATTTTTCCTAGCAAATCGGATGATCTGGAGCATCCCCAAAATAGTTGCAAGCCCCTATGAAAGGTCAAAGTCTACATCACCAGTCAAGAGCCAATCAGAAGTGAACATACTGACATGTCAGCACATTCAGACCCACCACGAGCCTTAGTACAAACTTAACACTAAGTTAACCTTGTGTTCATTTTCCCTCTTAGTATCCAAGTCACTTAACTTTTTCCTTAACCTCAGCTACATCCAATGACCATGTGAAAACTTTGAACCGTGCAACCGTGCACTTGCTTTAACCCTGGGCCCATCCACAAACTAAGATTCTAATCAGATGGTGGGTGCAAGATCTCATGGGGTTGAAAGATTCCATGAGATCATACGACGACCGTAGATCTCTTTCCACCACCACCAAACTGCAATTAGGACCCACAGACCACTGCATCAGATGGTTGTCACATGATTGCATGGGGTTGGAAGATCTCATGCGAACATGCAACCACCATAGATCTTTACCGCACTTGCATCCCCTAGAGATACTCTGACAAATAGGCCCACCACCAACCAGTTGCAGCAGCACACTTAACAACTAGTCGCATGTTCACATAGCCTAAAAAAGGGTTATGCAATCATGCAACAAACCGCTAGCATTTGTAATAGTACCAAACTGGTTAGTCACATGGTCGCATAAGGGGAAAAAGACTTATGTGATCATGTGACAAACCACATGCAGCTGAACAAAAACATCAATTGGGCCCCACTTGATTGGAGTTGTACACATAAAAAGAATGCTGTCACTAGGAAGAACTAGTGTGAAGATGTGAAGAGGTCAAAAACACATAGGATTTTTGGGTCAAAAGTCAAAAATACACTGAGCTTTTAGAGTGAAGGTTGAAAACACACTGAGCTTTCAGACCAAAAGGTAGAAAACACAGAGGGTTTTCGACACTTTGAACAATTTTTTGGAACTCTGCGACACCAGTATTTCCTGCAACCTTTAAAACTCAAATATCTTTGAGGGCTTTGTGAATTAAGTGATGTGATCTAAATTGAAGCATAGTGGCACATAAAATAACATGGGGTTTAGAGTGCAAAGCATAAAACTTAGTGGATCTACTTCACAAATGAAAACAAGCTGTAGCAGGGCGGGATAAAAATAGAGACCTGGAAACTTGGCCAAATTTGCAAAAATGAAAATTTTGGGCAACAGCTCCCAAAACCACAAGCATGAACAACCTCAAAATATTGATCATCAAAAGGCCCGCTAAAACTGAGGTTTTGAAAGGATCGCCAAACCTTTATGGGTTTTGACCTGACTCCCACAACCAATAAGGGAAAAGAAATGATCCCCAAACTTCTAAGAAGTTAAGAAAAACTCCCCTAACCCTTTCAATTAATGTTAGAAAAAAATACATAAAGGTATATGAGACAACATCCCAACCCAAAAGAGGGAGAAGGAAGAGGGGTTTTACCAAGGCTCCTCACACCTACAAAAAGGGTTCAAGGAGAGAAACCAAGATGAACCAGTTTCCACAAGAAGAGAACTCCCCACTAGAATAGTAGTCACAACAAGATGATAAATTCCAACAACAAAGAAACTTCTATCCAAAAAAATACCTTTCCAACTCTAAATTAAATGATTCCACCTCCATAGGATTGGAAAAGACAAATCCTACAAGAAGAGAGAACTAAAATAACAACCACTTTGCAACTAAGCAACCCCATCCATAAAAAAACCACACAAAGCACCAATCAAACTCAATCCATTAGCTATTTTTGACCTCCATTGAAGAATCTTCCACCTCTATTAGAAATGGTAAAGATGAATAATAGTCCAGCATATGTCGATCCAATAAACAAGAAGCACCCAGTGATGCCACCTCAATATGGGTCGACTTCTCCTTAATAAAAGCCTTGAAATGAGGAATCCAACAAGGAGAAAAAATAAGTTGAGTGAGAGGAAAACACAAGAAACATAGGGTAACAATTTGTCTAAACACAACCCCCTAAAATTTAGACCCTTACAAAAACACCCAAATACTAGACCATGCCCTTAAAAATTGCTAGCAGCCTGAGCACTCAAGAAAATAGAGAAATTACAAATACAAGCATAAACAAGAAAAAAAACAAAATAAAAACACAAAAATCCACAAAAAAAAGGGAGGAAATAATAAAAATAATAAGAAGCCAAGAAAAAACAAAGAGGTTGGAGAGCCCAAGGACTAGAGCCAAAAAATATCAAAAATTAGAGCACCAAGAAGAAAAGCCTAGCACACCCAAGACCAAAAAACACCATCCCATAACCACTAAAGAATCCAGAAGACAAGAACCAAAGAAAGAAAACCACAACCCCAAAGATAAGGAAACTTGTTAAAAAATAGTAGATAAAAAAAAATGGAGCGCCCTTAGGAGGAAAGATGAGAAAGCCATTGAAAGAGCTAGCGTAGTAGTCATGATTGCAAGATATGAGCCAAGACTATATAGAAGATTTGTAACTAATTTCCAAATCCTCATGGCTTCCTCAAAAAATAAGGCCAAACTCTAGAATGTAACAAGAGAAATGGGGCAAGCAAGAGCTCCTCCCAGCGCACCAAACCAAAAGAAACTCCGAAGAATGCTGCAACTACTAAAAAATGGGGAGGCAAGAAATAAACTACATAGAACAAGTGATAGAGAAACAAAAGGAACAAATTACCACTATCCTCCAATGAAAGTGGTGACCCCACAAATCAACCCCTCCAAGAGCACAATCCAACACTGACTCCACCAAAGCAATCTCTACACACATAGTAAGGAAATGATCAACAAAGAAAGTATTCACATGAAATTCTCGTAGCCCTAAGAAACCCTAAATTGAGCCAAATAGCTAAAACCTCCAAGAGCACCCAATTCCATAGATAGAGAAGGGAAACCAAATCCAAGAGAAAGGAAATACTTACCTATAGAGAACACATCTAATAATACACAAGCAATTTTGAAGCCTCCCAAACTGTAAAAAATAAAGACCTCGAGGAAACCCATGAGATAAAAATAAGAGGTAGGTTAAAAATGATCCGTAGTACAATAAATAAAACAAAGATCCACCCAACCAAATCACCCAAAAGATAAATCAGCTAAAGAAGTGGATAAGCCCCCCAAAACAACAAAGAACTTATCCTCACAATACAACCAAGTAGGGAAAGGAATTGAATCATTACCTTCATTGTCTAGTTCAACATCAAAGGACTTGGAAATCCCTCCACTTTTACCTAAAACCCTCAAACCTCAATGGCCCTATCCTACTCACACCCATTCAAACCTCTACTCCTTAGCATAAACAATATAGAAGTGATTACTTCATAATTAGTTACATTATCATAGGGTCGTAGTTAGGGAAGGCATATTTAAAAGGTTAGGTATCCACCATAACTTTTTAAATTATTGTATGAGATTATTCTAAAGTATGGTATGAGATTATTATAAATATAGGCTTTAGTATACAAATAAATATTTATATTGAGGGAATTTTTATAAATAATAATAGGATTTGTATCTTTCCTCAAATTCAAGAATATTTTCACCGTGAAAGCATGGAAAAATTGTTTGAACTTGAAGGGGAAACAAGGGGAATCAAGCAACAAAATCATAGCACTAAGAAAATGGTTTAGGCCAAATTGGCCTAAAGAAATCATGAATCTATGTCAAGAGATGTTGGGCTCTTCTACAATACCAATGGAGGTGGGTAAAGCTCTCATACTACCTACAAAAAAGAAAGTGGAGATTTCAAAACCCCAAATGCTAAAGGCAAGAGCTCAATGACAACCTTGGAAAATAATACTCTAGGAAAAGTGAGGTAATTTATGTTAAAAAATTGCAGCCCAAATAGTGTGAAATCTATGATTCCATGTAGACTAGGAGATCTCCAAAAGCCACTTGATATTTAGGGTTAGAACCATAGGAAAGTATGAAACAAGCCATTGATAGCCCAACTTGTGCTTGTAGTTACAAAAGGATGTATTCAGAAACCACTACCAATACTTCCAGCATGGCCTAACGAAGTAGGTTTCAATATTATGAAGCATATTTAGATGTAATAATGCTACAACAAAATTAAATGCCTAATGATCTAGGCAGGTAAGTTAGAATTGAGCCTATAAATATTTCCAAGTGCACAGAGTCATACAAGTATAAAGAATGAGATCTGGAGGAGTTAAAATGTCATACTTATGAAAGTGAAAAGTGTGAAATCTAGGGATGCACAAAAATGGAATACAATGAAGGTCTATATGATTTGAAAAAAACATATATATTGTGAATTGAACAAGAGGCCATTAACGAAATACATCACCATTCTAACAGAGCTTTGACTTAATAGATTCTGAAGCCTAACATAATCTTTTAGAATAAAAATTTCCCTACATCTATACAACACCCCTCATCACCAAAAGGGTTTAAAAACCAATCCCCTTCTAGGTTGTTCTATGAACTGATTATTCTGAAAAAATATAATGAATGTGAGGAATTTTCTAGGCCTCATTCCTAGAAATAGACTAAATAACCCATTTGGCTCACAAGGAAATCACTTATTTCTAGGTTGAAAGTAATCCAAGCCCTATAGATTCTATTGGGAGATAATAATACTCTGAAGAAAACCTATGAAAGCCATGGTGATCAGCTCTAGAGGCCCATAAAATATCATGAAAAATATTTTTAATTTTTTTATATAAGAGGTTTTAGATGGATCCAAAGAGGAGGAATAGTAAACATGATTGGAAACCAAATCTTTGGAATAAATCTATAATTTACTATCTAGATAAAGAGGCTTGGTAATACAGCAAGAAGCCTTTTCTCAATCTTTTCCAATACTGAATTCTAACTTTGTCAATAATAGATCCTTGAAAGCCATAGTGAATGCCTACGAATCAAAAACTTTCCTCATTGTAGACCCACTTCCACTAATAGTGTAGAATCCATGTAGGTGATGGGAGGAATGAGTTTCTATAATACTAGAATTTCTGCCATTGTATTGTCAATCTAGAAGAAAAAAAATTGTACATGCCTTGAAGTGCCTCTTTAACATTATGTTCAATATCCTTAATCAAAGTGAGGAAGGAATCATCTACAAAATGAATATTAACAAGATGAAAAGGTTACTCAGGGAAGGAAATTCTCTGAATGCATTTGGTCAAAGTAGTAAAAGCCAAAAGATAGCTAGAGCCTTTAGTGATAAGGACATATAAATAAGGGGACAAATGGAAACCTTACCGAATGGATTTAAACATGCCAAAAGCTTTATATTACAAACCATGAATCATAATGCAAGATCAAGCATGGCTAAAAGGAATCTACACAAACTAAATTAGACAAGAACCAAACAGGGAATTGCTCCTCTCTACACCTCACCGACTTTGAGCATTAATTAAATGAAGGGACATTTAATACAATATCAGGCCTAAGTAAACATAATTTTTAATTCATATATTATGAATTAATGTTTTTTAAGATAATAGAGAGTTGAGTTAATTGAAGGAGAATTTATTTATCGATACTTTGACAATTTGTGAATTTAGGGAATTATATCTTTCTTGAGATTACAAAATAATTTAATCAATAAATAGATTGTTTTTTGAAAATTTATGAGTTTTATTATTTAGCATTACAAGGGGGAGGTAATCGAAGAACTCAAGAATTCATCTCAAGAGCTATACATTTTTCAACATTATCAGTCCATTTGATTGAGTTAAGCTTTATTTAGGGTTTAATTTTTCAAATGAAAAATGGATATAGAATATGTTTATAAACTCATTTTCAATAAGAATATTTTGTTCCAATGAAGTTAAACCTTATGGGGGGGTGAGCCCACAATAGTGGCTTACACTTTTTTGCCTGAACAAACACTAAACTCTACATTTTGAAATTTTTTTTCGGATTTAGATGTATATCGTCGTTAACCCATTTGAAATCAGAAGATGAAGTAAATTTGATTCTTTCAGGATTTTCTATTTGTATTTTTCTTTCTCCCATGAAAACATGTATGTTGCTGAAAACATCATTTTCAAAGAGTTATATTATTATCATAGAGCATAACTTTTTTTCTAAAATAGATATCAATGTGATTCTTTCAAAATTAGTTTTGAAACATCCATACAAAGGGCATGCAATTGATTTGATTAAATTATCATGATTATTTTATATTTTATTAATGTTTGAAGTTGACTAAAACATAATTTTGACATACCTTAACTACATAGCTTATAACTTATCATGTATTTGTCCAATTTAATTTTAATTTTTAATTTGATAGAAAGAGAACTTAAATACCTAGGGCATAGATATTTTTTTATAAATTTTTTTCTCTCAATTACTATTATTCCTTTAGATTCAGAAAATGGTGCTTTCAAGAAATTAAAAGGCTCCATTTAAAAAGTAGGAAGCTTGAAGCTAACAATGCCATCCTCCATGAGAAAGTTGAGTCTCTCCTCAAAGAGAGATCTTCTAATTCCCCTGCTGCTGATATAAAGGAAAGAATGGATAAAATTGATAATACTCTTATCAATATCCTCCAACATAGTATGGATAGTATGAAGGCTTCCAGCACCAACCTCAAGGCTCTAGTCAACTTGTTGGATAATGCTTCAAAGGATGATACTAAGGTTAGCAATGCTCCTCTACTGAATAGTGGTGGCCCTAGTTCTCGAACCCATGGGAGGAAAAAATCCCCTCTGATGAAAAAAAACCTCAACGAGCTGAAAAGTGTTATTAGGAGGATGGATAACATCTATGCCAAGATGGAGAAGATGTTGGATGAGAAAGCTGGGGTTTTGAATGTGGATGCTTAGTTTGGTTTTCCTCCTAGTTTTTTGTGTTTCCTATTGTCTTTTTGTCTTGGTTTCTATCCCTTTTAACACTATCTAAGTAGCCCCTTATATGGGCAGTTCGATGTTGTATGCCTCCTTTTTGGTGTTGTATTTTCTTCTTTTGATCTTTTGATCCTTAAGCTGTAAAGGGTTTCAGGTCCCTTCAAAACCTATTTTTTCTAGTAATCAGAACATAGAGGTAGACATATGGTGAAATATCTATGTTTAGTAAAACTTAAAATACAAAGTCATAATAAACTTAATATATATTAACATTATAATCATTAGAAAAATTTTTCTCAATAGTACCTTACTACATAGATAGGTTTTTCAAATGAAATCATTTCATCTCCCAAAATATAAAGTCAAAGTATTTTTTTTTCATCATTTTAATTGGTGTGAGGGAGACTCCATTGCAGGTATGAATGAGGAGTATAGATGTTACACCAATGTTTTTTTATCTAAGAGGCTTTGAGCTAACCATTTGTAATTAATTCTTTCAAATGGAACCTCTCAAGGCTTAAATGATCATATTTTATTAAAAATGTGTTATTTTAGAAAAAAAACATCATGTCTAAAAAAGTGTAACCCACTATTGTGGGGTCACTCGGGGCTATAAGAATAATTTTTTTACTATAATAAAGACACAATGCCATCTTTTTTTATTTTTATCATTTAATTATAAGGAAGGAAACCACTGAAAGCCTCTGATGTTTGGCATGGAATATTAGAATCATAAAAATTGGTCTTACTATGATCCTCTCAAAGCAAGGTTCCTAGGAGGTCACTCAACATAGAGTCCATCCTAAAAGATTATCCACCACATAAAACATAGCCAATGAAGGAGATTATTTTGTATGATGAATATAAAAAGTATATAGACTATACCTAGAGGCCTATATCCATCCTACTAGAGTTGAAAAAGTTCCACTCTTTATATAGGTCTTGATGTGAGAGTAAATATTTTTTTACTCTTGATCAAATCCCACCTAGCACCATAAGTTGTAGTTTAAAATTTCTAAGGTTGAATTATTATTTTCATTAGGTAAGTTCTCATTACCTTCAATACCAACCCTTGCACATGAATAGGAAACATATCTTATCCATTGTCTCTATTTGTTTACACTCTTCCATTTTAAGAAATGTTTTATATATTTGTAAATCATATAAATAATACATACTCTTCCCTAGTGGAATATCTGTCCATCTCTCTTTTTGGGGAACTTGTAGTCATCACCATGGCATGTTAGTTTTTGTTTACCATGGTATCTAAGCCATTTATCTTTCACTTATTTCTAGTTCAAGATTATTCACTAGATGTTTTGAGATCCTAGCGAGTTAGTGATTAGATATCTCTCTTTCCATTTCATTTGGCAGTCCCTAATCTACTCCATTTTTATGGTTAGTTATCTACATCTATAGTTTTCTCAAAATCTCATTAAACTTTTTTTGTGCAATATTCCTAACTTTATTTTATTGTATTTTGGCTCTATTATTTGGAGCCCATATTCTTTTTAGAAACTTCCTAGGCATATTATCCTCCATCATTGTATACATATATTGATTTGGTTTAACATTGATCTAGTTGGAATTTTTCTTTCTTGGTCACTAACATATTGACTTGTAGCTTCATACCCTCATTGACATAATTCTTTTATTGGAGGGTTTTATTTTTCATTTTTTAATGTGACACCATTTTGTGGTTGGATGAGGCTAATTTTCTAGTTGTAGAATGATACTTGGATGAGCTAAATTTATTAGCCGCATTTTAAAAAAATTGTAAGTTATTCAGATAATTTGATCATTAGATAGGATCATCCTTTTTTGAATTATTTTGTGGGTTTCTTAATTGTGCTTTATCAGCCCAAAATATCACATCTCTTGGTAAAAAATTAATGGCATCAATTTATTTACCACTATTATATCCTAAATTTGATAAGCTATGTTTTCTGAAGGGTCGCGGAGATTAAATCTATGTTTTTCCAATTCTTATATTTTTAGTTTTATGGATCCTATTTCCTTCTTCATGAACACTTATCTTTATTTTGGTGAGATCTCATTTACATTTTATGGCTAATATCTATAGTGTTTGAAAGACCTTTTGCTTAGAAAAAATTTATGCCAACAAATTATAATTTATTTGATACATTAGGGTTTCCTATTTTCATAAAGGAATGAACTACATTTGGCCCATGGTGGATTGAACTTTGAGGAATTATCTGATGAAGGGTGCTCCCCTTGATACCACAAACACATAACAAAAATAGAGAAACAACAACAATATGCAAGAATAGAAAATTGGCTTGTTATTATCTCCACAAATGTGGAATTGCAAATTTTTAGAATTACAATATGCAAAGCCACATGGGCATTCCCTTACAATATTTTGTAGGACAAAGTCTCAAATCAATTCCCAGATCTACTACCTAGAACTGCCCTAGACAACACTACGGGCCTTCATTATATAGGAATTTTTGACCACCCGAGAAGGTTCCAGTAATTTAGCCCTTAGGGCCGACCAAACTTAGAATTATTTTATTTTTCAATTTATTACATCAGAGTCAACTCAAAATAACTTTTGAAACCCAAACAAAAATTTTGAAGGAAAATTATTTTCCACCATTTCAGGTGACCCGACTTCAGGAGACCATAAGTCATCACCAATTGACCCGATTGACTATTATAACTCCATTTTGGAAAGGCCATGAAGTGCTTTACAGGCTTAACTAGCACAAGCACTTGTCACCCAAATTCTTGACCTCATCCGAGGCCTCTAAAGCCTTCAAAATTGAGTTCAAAGTTTCTGTACCATGCTGCCAATACCGAAAATCTTCAATATCTTCAAAACTAGACCTGATCTAGCCATGAAACTTTACTGGTAGGCTGATATGACTGAGATGAACCTCCACATGTAAAATCAAAACATTCTAAGATCGTATGACCAACTTACTAAAAATAGCAATTTTCCATAAATAGCAGCTTTGAACAAGATGGCCCTTATTGAATACAAAAATAGAAATATTTTTGCATGATGCAAGATTGCCTTACACCCAGGATGCTCCTGCATCATTATCCCACATTTCTCTACATTTCTTGATCACTGTACTATAAATTTTTTATACAACTCCATTATACAATGAATAAAAAATATGGAGTTGATTTCTATCTATGATCTCCACAATGTTTACATAATATATCAAAACCATTAGAGACAAATCAACTACCATTATGATTAGTCAAACATTTTGTTTTATTTCCATTATATACCTGAACCTTTTCTTTAAATTATTTAAATCAACTAAAATATTTATATTTACACTTGAGGAAATATGTACCAATTCCCTTCTACTTTAGTCATCATTGAATGTAACATAATATGTGGATTTTATGATGAATGGAACATATACAAGACCAAGCAAAATTGAATGATAAAGAGTCAACACAGTAGAATATTATGATAAATTAAGTAAAGCTAACTACATTTTCTTTCCCATGGATAAAATGCTCACCAAAATCAAAATAATGATTTTAGTCATTGAAACCTTCAAAATGAGTTTTATTTTGTGGGCCATTACAAAATTTTCTTGAATGTGGTTAGTTCTTTAGTTCTAAAGCATAGTATTTCAAATAAAGAAGAGAAGAAATATCAATTTTATTCATTTTTTATGTTTGATATTGTATTATTTCAAATGCTGCCTTCAAATAGTTAATACAATGAGCTGAAAAAATATGATTGTAGATAGTTACAATTTTTTATAAAAAAAAAACTAAAAATGTAGAATCCTATTGTAATACACAAAAATTCCCCCTCTTATTATAATAACTTAAACAAGAGTGGAATATTTCAAGGGTTTCAGACCCAACCCTTCTAGAGATTTTAATGAAGAACCTTCACCAATCCTCCTCACTCACCAAGGAAACAAAAAATTCAAGGCATTACGAGATATCCTAATGGTAAAATGTTTATCCATATGAACTCTTTACAACATGAGAGAATGTCAAATTATTCGCATGAACCATGCAAAATGATTTACATTTCCTTTTAAATTCCTCATCTCCTCCAAGTGTTTCTAATGCCTCCTTAAATTTTGCACATGGGATACCTCTCCTCTAGAAGTTGACATATCCTCTAAGTGTATCTAAAATCTCCTAAAGTGATATAAAAGTAATACCTCCCTACTACACAAATCATAGATTAAGTGCCTATAAATGAGACAACCTTTCCACAAAAGTCCATATATTCTTCAATTTTAAGGAATATCTCTTCAAGTTCTTGAAAAATCACCAAACAAATGTGAATACACCAAGTATACCCATAGAAATATTTCCCCCTCCCCTTTTCACCTTGAATGGATAAATATGATGTCAAGCCTTTTTTTATTTAAGGACACAAAAGTGGTGCTTTTCATAGAATAAATCAAGCTTGAGTGAGAAGCTAGCTTAGGATGATAGGTGTCCGCTTGCTTCAATTTTCTCCAACCTCTGATTAATCTTTAATCCTTAAATTAATAATGTAGCATTCAAATTTTGAATTGTTTTAATTAGGTGTAGCATGGATGACCTCAATAATACAAAAACATGACATAGATGATCTTTGTGAAAATTGTTGACTTCAACTATTGATATCCCATTACAAATAATATCTTTTGAATTTAATTTAACCCCATTAAATCTTTAACATACTTTAATCAATCAACACCTCTAATTTCTCTAATTATAAAATTAAATCTCACACTGTTTACAATATGACTATCTCCAACTTGAAATTAGTTTAAATCAATATACTATCAAAATAAATATCTTGTACAAAGGATCTAAAACAACATTTATGTAAAATTTAAAACTACGGAACTAAAAAATCAAAATAGTTTAAGCTCAATTAAAAAAAATTCTAAATAAGTTCACCGATCGCCATAAAATCATCTCTCAACAAACATTATTTCTAAGGCAATTGATAAAAATAAGTAAATTCTAAATATATAAATAACAATGTTTTGAGACTTTCAAGTTCCACTTAAAGTGACGGTGAACATTGATAAGGAGGAAATTACTAAGAAAATTCTCACATTAAAATTTTTGTTTACATTCCACTTAAACTTTCAGCTCTGTCAACATATTTCAAATTAATTATTTCTCTTAAACATCACCTCACATATTTTTATATGCATGGTCATGCACTAATTTAACCACATATAGTTACAAGTATAAAATATGGCAACAAACAACAAAAAATATCTTAGACCAATATACCATTCTATGTCTATTTATTCTAGTTTATTTTATAGAAAAATATCACAAATCATGATACTTCTCCTCAATGAGTTTTCACACAACACTATTCCAAAACTATAAAAAAAAATCACAAAATTAAAGCCTTCCCATAAATGGAGATAAGAATCACTATTATTTCCCTTTCATTTTTTATTTTGTTAACATTTTAACTTGGAATTTCATGATAATGGTTGGTACAAAAGGATGGCTAATGAAACAAATGAAAGAAAAGATTCCTAGATTGAAGAAAGATGGAGAAGTTGGGGATGAAGAGCAGTAAAATATGGTAGGGTTAAAAAAGAAAAATTCATAAAATCTCATATTTGTCTCTAGGATACATTCTTTAAAAAGTATTAATAGAATGAAACTTTCTCCAAAATAGAACATGTCTCAGATAATCTCTAAGACTTCTTGCATCACCTGACACTCTACATCACTACATTTATCTACACTTTTATAGAAATTAAAAGAAAGGAGAGAATAAATATAACTTTTATTGATGTATTGGGGAATCTAGATCAAGAGAAGAGTATTGGGGAAAATATTGGGGAAGAAAAAAAAGAGGAAAGTAGGTTGGAGGTCGACATTTGGAGTTTAGGAAAAGACCATTTTCATCCAGTGAAGGAGAAGGATAATCTGAAAAATGTCTACCAAGTTATGGATGAGATTGCGGATAGTATTGACAAAGGTATTACAAGAACCAAGATGATGGAGAATGCAACTATTGAGAACACTAAAAAGGAAAAAATTGGGGTTAAAGATTTGCCTAAAGATAAGAGCTTATTTGTGGTTTTCACCTACACATTGAGTAAAATAATGGATGATATTGGCAATATTAAAAAGGAAGTGTGGGTGATGTGCTATGAGGTTAACCTCATTTAGAAGATCAGTCTTGAGGATAAACCTTTTACAGAGTGCCTTGATGAAATGAAGGAAGTGGTGGGTAGGGAAGCGCCTTACATTGAAATGGTTGAAAACATCTGCGAGATGGAAAAAAGGTTGAAAGAGAAGGATGATAGGGTTATGGATGGGGATTTTGAGGGCAAAGTCCACACACTGGTTAACAGAGTAGATAACTTGGAAGACTCCATGGTAAAAATTGGTGAACAATGCCTTGTTAGCCTCAAGGCCTATAATGAACATGCTAAGATCTTGGTTGATAAGATGGAACAGGAGTTGAATGATACTATGGGGTCAGATAAGAGTACACGGGCTAGCACAAGAAAAATTGGCACCCAAGTGGACAAAGAGGACAAGGACCTAGAAGAGTTCAAGAACTCAGTTGGGCAGATGCATCTTATGATGATTTAGGCTGAAGACCTAATGAAATTTATTTAGTTTTCCTTTTTCCTATTGTCTTGTCTTTTTGTTATCCCTGACTATGTTTTTTTTAGGTTATCACATGTTGTTGGTTTTTTACTTTAGTATTTTCGCTTATGTTGCTTGGTTTTGTGGCATAATTTCTATAAAAAATTTATTCTATACTATACTTTTCTATCTCTGTAATAGGTTTTGGGTCCTTGTAAAACCCGCTTTTACTTAATTAGAATTTTTATTGATGTATCATGCTCAATATCTTATTATTTCATGTCTTTCCTTGAAATAGGAAATACAAGGCGATCAATAAAGATAATGGTTGATAGTTAGAAAATTTAAAAAATGAACGAAAAGGGTAGAATCTTATCATAATATAGTAATAGACTTATCTATAGGTAAGTTTAATTGAAAATAAAAAGCACCATAAGGTGCCCAAAATCCTTGACATTCTATAGATGGTGAAACTTGCACCTCTTTGAACAAACTATCTACAAATTTTCTTTTCATAGAAATACTATTACACTCTAGAATGTATGCAGATAGTTTGTGTAATGTACCAAATTTTACATATTCTACAATCACCATATGTACAACCTCTAACCATTTAGCAACCTACATCAAAAACTTATACCTATATACCTACATCTATTAGGTTTCTCACGTACAAAACAAATCATGCTAGACTAGGGATATGAAACACACCACTAATCCTTCTCATTTGACCATGAAGAAATTTGATTCCAATTTTACCATGACCCATAGTATAAAAATATGAATTATGACCTAGTTTGAATTTACCCCCATCTAATTCTTCAAACTAAAAAAAAAAACAATCCATACTAGAGGTCATATGAAACGATGCCCTTAACATTATTAAGAATATATCATAACCCACATGAGTGGCCAATGGTTCACCGAATGAATTAAAATCTCCACTCTTAACCTCAAAATATAAACCAAGTTTCTTTTCTTTTTGTTCATTTCTTATTTGCATTCAATATGTAAATTTCAAATCTTACCACAATTCCAAGATATTACTTTGGACTTTCATAGAGATATGGATCTCTCATACTTCTTATCCTTTTTCACTTTTTCCCTTTATCTTCCATGTCTAGTTATGGCCATCTTGGTGCTAATGGATATCTTCCTCCATGTTGATGTTCAAAAATGCTTATGCCACTTAGGGCTGCCAATATGCATTGAGACTAATGTTAGGAGTGGTTAGTTCCAAGTATGGGAGCTCTGATAGGCAACTGGACCAGCTATAGGGACAAGACTGCCCTCTACACTTCTGGCTCTACAAAACCCAGGTGGGTGCACCTAACCCAGTATAAACTATACTTCACACACCAAAGACTAGGTTTGAATAATAGATAAAAGAATAGTAAGAAAGTACTAAATGATAATCACACATTCATTGACTCTCCATTACTATGGGGTAGAACCTCACACAACCAAATATTGAAAACTTAAGGATCCTTCTTAATTTCATGTGTTTGAATCATAACAACCTCGATCAGGACATGTCAACAAGGAAATAATTATCTAGGCCAGTGCCTCATCCATTGGGCAAGGTTTCTTAGACAGACTACACACACACACACACACAAGAATATATCTAAGATTCAAAGCCATAAACACAATTACAATCTCCTTTACTACTTACAGAGTATCCTTGCATAGACAAAAGATAAATCTATGTCCCATCTAGAGCATCATTTCATCTAATCCTAGATTAGAACTCAAGAATGAAGGCATATACATAAAATGGTTATGCAATGAACTAGAAAGTTCAAAATTTATTTATGTTGACACAAAGGAGAGATAAGAATCATGTGCCTATATTAAGTATGAAGAATCCTCAAGTGTATACAATCAATCCAAAGGAACCATGCATGAAAACTATAGCTTAGACCTACAATTTTCTTTCTATTGTCAAAATATACCAAAATAGGTCATTACAATTCAGACTGGGTAGAAGACTCACAACCAGAAAAGTTTGAAAACCTAACTCCCAATGACCTCAAATGATCATTAAAATCCCTTTATACCAGGATTACAATGCAAGCACAATGATCATTTCCAACTCAAAATTCAAATCCACCTAACCCCACCAAGGAGTTAACACAAACAAGACAGTGATCAAGCCGCAGAATGCTAGCCCAAACAGTCCATTTCAATAGCCAACTAGCCCTATACTGGTCCAAGTACCAAATTCTCATCAAACCCTAAGAAATCCAGTCACAAAGATCTCTAAAAAACACTTCATGGTACTCTTTCACTTACTCCCCTATGGCAAGACACTCCTCTGCAACTATCATGGTAGCCTGGACCACTCCTAGCATTTGACAATCCATTCTACCCACTCTGGCCACTCAAAAATTGAATTTTGGGTACTTCTGTCATTGCACACCCTCTGCAGAATTCAAATTTGAAATTAAATGGTCACTTTATGGCCTCAACGGAAAATCGACGGCTAACATTTAAATCTCAGTCAACTTTAAGTCCTGACTGCCTAAATACTCTATTTCGCAGGTTAAGATTTTACTTTAAAAAATGGCCCTAGCTAAACTTAGCAAACTGGTGACAAAGGCTATCGTCAATTCACCAAAAACACCCTACCTCTGCTAAAAACCTTAGTGATCTCATGACCACCCTTTTCTAAATCACCAGATAAAATAGAGAACCACCACTGAAACCCGCAAATAAGCGAACCACATAACTTTATCGGCACTGCCAAAACCTCTGAGAAAAACTGACTGGGCCCACAAAAATCAATACTTAGCTACCACACTTGTTGCAAATAGCTCACTATGAAAACATCGACAAGAAACCCTACAATCATATTTGAATTTGGGAACCAACGGCTAGCCGATCAATAGCCAATTAGAATCCAACACGTCATCCCCACTGGCACCGTGGACCCACCTTAGAACTCAACAATGATGATATCTCAAAAGTTATCGCATGATTGCATAGCCCAGAGAAGGGCTATGTGAACATGTGACAGGCTGCACTTGCAACCCTTTACCACCTCACAACTCTGCATAACCACCGTCGCTAAGCCTGGCGGTTAGTCGCATGATCACATAGCCTTGAAAATGGCTATGAGATCATGTGACAAACCATTACTTACTACACCTCGACCCTGCCAACAACCACCATGCCTTAGAATTGAGCCCCCCTAATGCCACATGTCACACCACCACTCACTGCAATCACTGAGTCATCTCTACCACAGGACCCACCTACAAATAAGCCTTCAAAATCGAATGGTAGGTGCATGATTGCATGGGTTTGAAACCTCCCATGAGATCATAACCCAACCACTGGATCCACCATGCTATCCTCCTTGTCTAACAGCAGGACCACAACACTTCCATCACCAACGGGCCCAAGAATAGGTCTCAACCAGTTACATGATAGCATGTCAGAAAACTATGACATGCGATCATGGGATAGCCAACCATAGGTTGCCACATAACCACCAACGGGACCACCGCCAAAGAAGCTTTACCTATTGGAGGATCAGATGGTTGTCACAAAAGCATGGAGGATAAACATCATGCATCTTCACCAGGTGAACATACGACAACCACTGATCCTATCCAAACTTTAACCACACTAGGCAATGGGAAGAATTGGGACCCACCAATGATCACACTTGTGCAATTAAGACCGAGGTCAAAAACACACAATGTTTCGACATAGCAAAAGATAGAAAACACATAGAGTTTTTGATGCCAAAAGATAATTTCACAAAAGTAGGAAGGCATAAGGTTGAAAACAATGAAGTTTTTCACATAGACCGAAAACATCATGGATTTTCAGAAACATTGTGGGTTTTCGACACTTAGGCAGATTCTAAAATTGTTTCCTACAGACCTTAGAACTTGAATAACTCTCTAGATTTTGCAATTCAGCACGTGCAATTTGGACTGGAGCAAGGTGACACATTATAAAACATGGGGCCAAGAGTGCACACCATGAAACACTATGGATCTTCTTCACACATTAAAACTGTGTTGTAGCAGGGTGGGATAACTTCAAAATTTGCATGGAAGAGGCCATTTTCAAAGGATTTTTGCTATGACAAAAAATGGCCAAACAGTGGCTTTAGTTGGGGACATGAATCTCCTGTAGATACAATGAGGACATCAGATCTCTAGGAAGAAGCAGACCACCTACAGGACAAAAATAGGTAACCACAAAAACCGGCAACCTAACCAAGAAAATAGGAAGGGAAACACACAGTAGGAAGGGAAGAATATTTACAAAATTTACAAGTATGTACAACTAGGCTCGAGGCCTTAAAAGAAAACTAGTGACCCTCCTGAATCAAAAATCTAATTTTCATCCACATATGTGACCCCAAGTCCAAAAATCCCTTTACCATTCTGCTACAAACATATGTGCATACTCATGGGCTGAGAAATGAAACTATGCTAATCACTACCCATGTTCTTCCAGTCATGACTATCTTCATACTTCAAGAAGTATGGGACATCATCTAATGCTTCCTGATGACTGGAAACAAAAATGTGATCAAGTAATGCATCAGAAAATGAAAGATATTGAGCATCATGCATTACATCAGAGTTACCTAGCTGAAAAGGACTTGAATCCTTTGGTTTACCTTCATGTATTGCTTCAGCCATTGAGCAACCTGGTTCACTAATGATGTCTTCACTGACTGCATCATGAACCTAGTGAAGGTCTTCTTCACTATCATATCTGGCAAAAGAAGGAACAAAAAATGAACAAGAAACTTGCTCATCACAATAATCCTCATAATAGGAAAACACACTGTTATGGCCTTCAACCTCTTCTTTTGCAGAGTCACTACTAGAGGGGGAATTTTGTATACATGGGTCATCAAGATCACTCTAAACACTAGCCTCATTATTAGTGTCAAAGACTATATCATAGGGGAGCTGCAAATTAAAGTCCACACAAGGTGCATACCTTTGGAATTCATCAGCCAAGAGTGTTGATATCTTTTTACTACTTAATGGACTTTGGGCTTTGATATCATCTCCCTCGGCCTCACCCTCAATGCTGCAAATATCAACCCTGTTAGGAACAAGGATACACATTTCTAGCCTTAGATCATTTTGTGTGAAGCAATCTATGTAGGAATCATCATCTGCATCATATCCAATATTCTCCTCTTCACACAAAACATCATCAAATCGGGACAAGAAGACTGCCCTCTCATGTTGACAAGAAGAAAAATCTGCAAACAAAAAGGAAACATTGCCATCCTCATATTCAACTTCAGCACTCTCATATGCACTGACCTCAATATTAGCTTCATATTCAACACTTTCTGCATAATGAGACTCAACATCAAAGACATTGGCCTCCTCATGATCATCATAAGAAACCACCAGTCCTAGCAATCTCTTATCCTCCTCTAACTGCCAGATCTTAGCATTGCTCTTTGCAATCTTCTTCTTAGGAGTAGCAATCTTGATGAGAAGATTCTCATAGTAAGTGTCACTCATGATAGGATCAATAGAGAACTGCCCACTAATACTCATCCCTTTATGCATTTCTTAACACTTGATAGGGATACATTTCAACTCTTGAGAAAGACTTGGATGTATTGGAGTAGCTGCAAGAAATGTGTGATTTGGAGTCACCTTCAAATCACCCTTAATACTTTGTAGAGACACCACCTCCTTACAAAGGAAAGAAAAGAAAGCCGAGACCTTCTTCAAATTAGCAACTCACAATACACCCCACATAGAGTCCTCTTATGATTCCTCTCTTGACTTAACACTATAAGTCACAGGAGCCCAAATGTCTGTTGCCTCTATCACTGCAAGTCCACCTCTTTCTTTGTAGCCTTCCTTCAAATATTCCCACTGGTGCAAATCAGAGAACTCGGAGTCGCCACTCACCAAATGTGAGAAATTACTAAAAATTAATTTAGGAACTAGGACTTTCAGACTTAACAATCACAGGAAAAATAGACTTGACTCACTTTGAAAATCATGAGGAATGTCTTCTTTACCAAACATGACTCTATACCATGGTTCCCCAGCAGATTCACCTTCTTGTTGGTGTTCAAAAATGCTTATGCCACTTAGGGCTGCCAATATGCCTTGAGACTAATGTTAGGAGTGGTTAGTTTCAAGTATGGGAGCTCTGGAAGGCAACTGGACTAGCTATAGGGACAAGACAGCCCTCTACACTTCTGGCTCTGCAAAACAAAGGTAGGTGCACCTAACCCAATATAAACTATACTTCACACACCAAAGACTAGGTTTGAATAATAGATAAAAGAATAGTAAGAAAGTACTAAATGATAACCACACATTCATTGACTCTCCATTACTATGGGGTAGAACCTCACACAACCAAATATTGAAAACTTAAGGATGCTTCTTAATTTCATGTGTTTGAATCATAACAACCTCAATCAAGACATGTCAACAAGGAAATACTTATCTAGGCTAGTGCCTCATCCATTGGGAAGGTTTTTTAAATAGACTACACACACACATACCAGAATATATCTAAGATTCAAATCCATAAACACATTTACAATCTCCTTTAGCACTTACAGAGTATCCTTACATAGATAAAAGATAAATCTATGTCCCATCTAGAGCATCATTTCATCTAATCCTGGATTAGAACTCAAGAATGAAGGCATATACATAAAATGGTTATGCAATGAACTAGAAAGTCCAAAATTTATCTATGTTGACACAAAGGAGAGATAAGAATCATGTGCCTGTATTAAGTATGAAGAATCCTCAAGTGTATACAATCAATCCAAAGGAACCATGCTTGCAAACTACAACTTAGACCTACAATTTTCTTTCTATTGTCAAAATATACCAAAACAAGTCATTACAATTCAGACTGAGTAGAAGACTCACAACCAGAAAAGTTTGAAAACCTAACTCTCAATGACCTCGAATGATCATAAAAATCCCTTTATACAAGGGTTACAATGCAAGAACAATGATCATTTCCAACTCAAAATTCAAATCCACCTAACCCCACTGAGGAGTTAACACAAACAAGACAATGATCAAGCCGTAGCATGCTAGCCCAAATAGTCCATTTCAATAGCCAACTAGCCCTATACTGGTCCAAGTACCAAATTATCATCAAACCCTTAGAAATCTAGCCAAAAAGATCTCTACAACACACTTTAGGATACTGTTTCATTTACTCCCCTACGGCAAGACACTCCTCTGCAACTATCATAGCAGCCTGGACCAGTCTGCAGCGTTTGACAATCCATTCTACCCACTTTGGCCACTCAAAAATTGAATTTTGGGTACTTCTATCCTTGCACACCCTTTGTAGAATTTGAATTTGAAATTAGACAGTCACTTTATGGTGTCAGTGGCAAATCAGTGGCTAACATTTAAATCTCAGTCAACTTTAAGTCCTAACTGCCCAATTACTCTATTTCGTAGGTTAAGATTTTACTTTAAAAAATGGCCCCAGCTAAACTTAGTGAACTGGTGACAAAGGCTATCATCAGTTCAATAAAAACACCCTGCCTTCGCTAAAAACCTTAGTGATCTCGTGACCACCCTTCACTAAATCATCAGATAAAATAGAGAACCACCACTGAAACCCGTGAATAAGCGAACCACATAACTTTATCGGTGCTACCAAAACCTCTGAGAAAAATTGACCAGGCCCACAAAAATCAATTCTAAGCTACCACACTTGTCGCAAACAACTCACTGTGAAAACACTGACAAGAAACCCTACAATCATATTTTAATTTGGGTGCCAACAGCTAGCTAGTCAATAGCCAATTAGAATCTAGCACGTCAGCACCACTGGCACCATGGACCCACCTTAGAACTCCGCAACGATGATATCTCAAAAGTTGTCACATGATCGCATAGCCTGGAAAAGGGCTATGTGAACATTTGACATGCTGCACCTGCAACCCTTTACCACCTCACAGCTCCGCATAACCACCACCGCTAAGCCTGGTAGTTAGTCACATGATTGCATAGCCTTGAAAAAGGCTATGAGATCATGTGACAAACCATTACTTACCATGCCTCAGCCCTGCCAACAACCGTGACACCTTAGACTTGGGCCCCCCTAACACCACATGTCACACCACCACTCACTACAACCATTGAGTCATCTCTGCCATAGGACCCACCTGCAAATAAGCCTTAAAAATCAAATGGTAGGTGCATGATTGCATGGGTTTGAAACCTCCCATGAGATCATGTGCGAACCACTAGATCTACCATGCTATCCTACTCATCTGACAGTGGGACCACAACATTTCCATCACCAACGGGCCCAAGAATAGGTGTCAACCGGTTGCATGATCACATGTCAAAAAATTTTGACATGCAATCATGCGACAGCAACCATAGGCTGCCACATAACCACGAACGCGACCACTACCAAAGATGCTTTACCTATTGGAGGATCAGACGGTTGTCACAAAAGCATGGAGGATAAACATCGTGCATCTTCACCATGTGAACATGTGACAACCATCGATCCTATCTAAACTTTAACCACACTAGTAAATGGGAAGAATTGGGACCCACCAACAATCGCACTTGTGCAGTTAAGACCGAGGTCGAAAACACACAAAGTTTTTGACACAGTGAAAGACTGAAAAACACATAGATTTTTTGATGCTAGAAGGCAAGTGCACAAAAGTAGGAAGGCATAAGGTCAAAAAAACAAAGGTTTTCACATAGACCAAAAAATCATGGATTTTCAAAAACATTGTGGGTTTTCGACACTTAGGCAGATTCTAAAATTATTTCTTGCAGACCTTAGAACTTGAATAACTCTCTGGGTTTTGCAATTCAGCATGTGCAATATGGACTGGAGCAAGGTGACACATTATAGAACATGGGGCCAAGAGCGCACACCATGAAACACTATGGATCTTCTTCGCACATTAAAATTGTGTTGCAGCAGGGTGTGATAACTTCAAAATTTGCATGGAAGAGGCCATTTTCAAAGGATTTTTGCTATGACAGAAAAATGGCCTAACACTCCACATATGTATAAAATTTAAAAAATGAAAAATGTATAAACTATTCAAAACAATAGTAATATTGATAGTCATTAAATGATAACCCCATGAATCATGCAAATAACAAAGAAAGACTTGAAATTTATCTGCCTCAATGGTCACAAAATTTGAATCTAATTAAAAGATAAACATATTGAATGCTTCATATAACTTTTAATTTTTTCACCCTATTCAATTCTTGTAGAATACAATCTCTCCCTCTAGATATTTTTATTTGTCAAAGATTAGGCTTAAAGCATCTCACCAAAAATATTCTGTAGTTTACTTGCAAATGTATCCTAGTGGAAATTTATTAGAATGGAGTCTAGATGGAATAATATCATTAGACCATTGGATTTATAGTCCATAACAACATATTTATCTACCTTATATAGATTAATATCTCTATATACATTTTTATAATAAAAAAAGTCTGATCAATCTCAATTTATTAACAAATCCTTCATCTTTAGGTTCCACATATAAGAAATATTTATTGAAAATTTCTCCAATTCTACTCTCCCTAATGAACTTTCCATTTGAAAATTTTGGGAACAAGATCACAAAGTATATTCTACATAAGCTTCCATTTAAAATAAGAGTAATTCTTAAAACACAATAACCCATGATATAAGCCAAAGGTGATCTAATATAGATACTAGTTTTAAGTAAGTTTAGGTAACAAAATAGCTCAGTACACTATCCTTGAGAGGAGGATAATAAAAATGTTTTAGTTGAATCATTAATATAGTTATGAAAAATAATATAGTTAAACATGAATAGAGTTGATACCATAACAAAATGATTTATGTCGGAGAAAATAATTTTGGGAGAATAAAATTACATACCAAGAGCCACCCATTATAATTTATAGAAAACTAAAATAGATTACAATATACTTGAAGAACAATATTATTATAATAACACCACCATGTAGAAGAAACCCCATAATATCAAAATTTCATAATATATCATAATAGAATAGTTATAATGAAATTCTATCATAAAATTAGGATTCCTCCTAAAAAAGTTAAACCACACAAAATATCAATTGTTTGTAATTGCGGGTAAAAATAGGTTTTATCCATTGTTATAGCTATGACATAATGAGAAAAGGATTGTATTAACAATAATAATTTATAGATGAAATGTTATAATAATCTATTAGTAATAAATTATTATGTTTCCAAAACTTAGACACCTTTTTCCTAATACTGTAATTCCCGTATGATCTTCCACCAATGTCATAACAATGACAATCCTTCATATCTCATAATTCTAGCCTTATTTTTGAAATAAGACACTAAAAATAATTCCACTGGAAGCTCTAATCATTCTCATTCATTCTCAACATCTTCCATTTTCTCCTTTCTATCATTTATCCCAACAAAGATCTACTAATGTTGGATGTTGGACACACACACTTCCTCACTCTATCAATATCTTGAATTTTGGTGTTCAAGTAGTGTTTTTTGAATCATAGGTTTATCTCACTTACATTAATTATCATAATCTTCTTTAATTATTATCAATTATCAATATTTTTATCTTGTTTTAATATATTTTGATCACTATCTAGATCTATCTAGCTATGAGTTGGGATGGAAACACTAAATTAGGGGTTTGAAAATGGAAAACTTCTTATCACAACCACCCCAACCTTTTTTAAATTTTTCCATATATGTGTAGCTTCTATGTAGGAGAGATTAGATGTGATTGGGGCTTAATTTTCATTGCCTCTTTTAAGTATCTCTCTCCTATCTTCCTTCCAATTATTTTCATTTTCCTTTTATTTTTCGATTTGATCTCATCTAGAAGTATTTATAGCTAATACAACCATGCAAAATTTATTTGGTATTTTCTATTACATATTTATGTACTCTCTCCATGTATCACATTTGTGTGCCACTCTAGTGTCTATGACTTTTCCATGCATCCTATATAGAGAGCACAAGAGATTTTTTTAAAATTCCTTGTATTGGGTGTACTTATTATTTTCTAGGCACAATAGAAACCAAAGGTGATTAGACATCCATAATAGAAACTAACATTAGAAGTTGTCTTATTTATCTCTATTTTATTTTAATAAAATAGATTATTTGGTTATTATTGTGGGTTGTTGAGTTTTATCTATTCCTAATCACCCTTGAATAATAAATAAGAGTTTGGAAAAGCCCATTTGTTTTAGTTAAAAGAGATTTTAGATAATTGAAAGCACTAAAAGGATTTGGTATGTGGGGCCCTAGAAAATTAGAATTCTCTTTGATGGCTTAAACTGATGTTGATTGGAAAAGACATGTAGATGAAAGGAAGATAAAAATTAGAGCTGCATGTTATCTTAGAACTAGTTTTGCTTCTTGGTCAAGTAAGAAACAAGATTTAGTGTCTCTATCTACTGTGATACTAGAATTTATTATTTCTTCTTCATGTGGTGCATATATACTTTGGATGAAATATATGCTAAAATATCTTGAAGTAGTTTTTGGTGATCTTATTTCTATTCTATATGACAATGCCAATGCAATAAATATTTTAAACAACTAGTTACTGATTTTAGGGATAAAACACATTACTATCTAGTACAACTTTGTTAGGAAAAAAGTTTTGGAGAATGAGTTAAACCTTAAGTATGTACCTATAAAAGAACAAACTACTAACATTTTTAAAATGAAAATATATAAGTGATGCAGGAGCATCCTAGGTGTAAGAGAAATCTTACATCACCCAAAAATATTTCTAGTTTCTTCTCAATAAGGGCTATCTTGTGTAGAGCTATTATTTTTGGAAAGTTACTATTTTTGGTAAGTTTTTTGTTCAAGCTTAGAATGGTCTATTTTCTTCCCTAGAGGTTCATTTTGATCATATTAGTTTGTCAGTAAAGTTTTATTTCCATATCAAGTCTAGTTTTGAAGATATTGAAATTTTTTTATATTGGCAGTAGGGTACAAAAACTTTAAACATAGTTTTGAATACTTTAGAGTTCCCAAATAAGGTTGAAACTTCAGTAGAATGAATCATTCTTGAATTAGGTGTTGTAGATCACTTTGTGCCCTTTCTAAAATGGGGTCATAATAGTCAATTAGGACAACGGGTGATGACTTATGGTCTTCGGAAATTGGGCCACCTGAAATGGCAGAAAATAAATTTCCTTCAAAATTTCTATTTGGGTTTCAAAAGTTGTTTTGGCCCAACTATGATGTAATAAAATGAAGAATAAAATAATTCTAATTTTGGTCAGCCTTAGAGGCTAAATTTCTAGAGCCTTCCTAGGTGGTGGAAAATTTCCTATATAAGGAAGGCTCATAGTGTTGTCTAAGATAGTTTGGAGCAGCTCTGGGTAGATCTGGGTAATGATTCAAGGCTTTGTCCTACAAAATATTATAAAGGAAAATGCCCATGTGGCTTTGCATATTGTAATTCTAAAATTTTCAATTCCACATTTGTGGAGATAATAAGAAGTCCATTTTCTATTCTTACAAATTATTATTGTTTATCTATTTGTGTTATGTGTTTGTGGTATTAAGGGGAGAACCCTTCATCAAGTGGTATTAGAGAAAGAGTTCCTGAATGTGTAAATAGATGACCGACTGTGAGGCAATTTTCACCTGGACCATGGTTAGGGTTTCAATTAGTAGCACAAAAAAAAAGGTCTTCACAAAGGGAACGTGGCAAAAGAGTTGGTGGTGTGACACCTAAGGTTAGAGCACTTAAGAGACAAGTGCAAGCATTGCAAGAAGAGATTCGCAGAGGAATGAATCTTAATGTCAGAGATGAAAGTGAGGATGAAGCTAAAGAAGGAAATTAAGTTCAAGAAGGAGAAGGAAAAATTATGAACCAAAAGGAAGAAAGACTTTTTTGGGCCATATCCAAGATCGGGAAAAGACCTAAGATTGAGGTTCCTGCATTTGTAGGAAATATTAACCTAGAGGAGTCGATCGACTAGATCAATGAATTAGAAGAATACTTTCAGTATGAAGGCATTGAGGATCCTAATCGGGTCATGTTTGTGAAGGCTAGAATGAAGGGCCATGCAAAGATTTGGTGGAAAGAGATTCAATTGGAGAAAAATACAAGAGGAAAGGATAAAATCACAAGATGGGATCAGATGGTGGAGAAATTGAAGTGACAGTTCATTCCTGTTGATTATGAACTCGACCTACTAAAGAAAATAAAAATTTTGAAGTAAGCAGGAAGATTTGTTTAGTATATATAGAGGAGTTCTATTAGATCCTCATCAGAACAGGTCATGCAGAAACTAATAAGGAGAAAGTTCCCCGTTACCTTAATGGGTTGAGGCCAGGCATTCAAAAAGAGTTGAATCTAGTTCGAATGAATAGTATTGAAGAGGCATATCATTTTTCCCTAAAAATAGAGGAAAAGTTGAACAAGAAGTTTGAGAGAAGACAAAAAAGAAGAGGTCATGGTGGAAGATATGGTGGACAGTCATATGGAGGCCGAAATGAAGATCCTAAAAATAAGGATGAGGCTAGTAGAAGTCAAAATTAGAGAGGAAACAATTCCAATCATTTCCTTGATTAGAATAATAGAGATCAAAGAGGAAGACAAAGAGGACAAGGTTCAGGAAGAGGAAGCTTACGTGGAACATATTTTTACTATGGAGAAGAAGGTCATAGGGAATTTTAATGTCCTCATTGCCAAGGACAGATAGGAGAACTAAAGGCCAGGCTAGAGTTGCACATGTAGATGAATATGCCTAATCATAAAATTTAGAAGATGCTGAAAGAGGAGAAATGCTAATTAACAGAAGAGTCCTGCTAAGTGGTGAGAATGAACCTAACCAAAGGAGGAACCTATTTCACACCAAGTGGAAATGTGAAGATAAGAGTTGTGATGTGATTATTTATAATGGAAGCACTAACAATTTGATTTCAGAAGAGATGGTCAAAAAGTTGAAGCTCAAGAGACAGAAACACCCACATCCATATCGAATTACCTAGGTACAAGATGACCATAAGGTCATGGTTAGTGAACAGTTCCTAGTGAAGTTCAAGATTGGTGGATACCATGATGAGGTATTGTGTGATATCATACATTTGGATGCATATCATATGTTGTTGGGTAGACTGTGGTAGTTTAATAGGCATTTTGTACATGATGGTCATGCGAATACCTATTCTATGATGAAGGATGGAGTGCAACATAAGCTAAAGCCATTGAAGGACATAGAAGAAAAGGTATGTGGTAATGCAAGGATAACTTTTTTTGATGGAATAAAATTCCTACAGGGTATGATGCATGAGCATATGTGTTTTTCTTTAATTCCAAAATCTGGTAAAGAGGAAGTAGAAGATGTACCTATAGACATTGCAGATCTGTTGAATGAGTTTCAAGATATTGTATCTGATAATGTTCCAGATGGATTACCACTAGTAAGGAAGGTCAGTTATTAGATGGACTTGATTTCGGGGGCCAGTTTGTGAAATAATGTAGTACACACAATGACACTAGTAGAAAGTGAAGAGTTGAACAAAAAAGTACATGAGTTGTCACAAAAGGGATTGATTCAGGAGAGCCTGTGTCCATGTGTTGTACCAGTAGTATTAGCACCAAAGAAGAATGGATAATGAAGGATGTGTATAGATGCCAAGGAAATTAATAAAATCATAATAAAGTAGAGGTTTCCATTGCCACGAATGGATGATATTATGGACTATTTGAGTGGAGTTGTGTATTTTTCAAAGATAGATCTAAAGAGTGGATATCATCAGATTTAGATCAGAGAAGAAGATGAAAAGAAGACTACTTTCAACACAAAGAAAGGACTTTATGAGTGGTTAGTCATGCCTTTTGGGCTAACCAATGCACTGAGCACTTTCATGTGACTCATGAATGAGGTTCTGAAATAATTTCTAGGTAAGTTTGTCATTGTTTACCTACATGATATTTTTATCTTTAGTAAGACATTGGAGGATCATATGGTGCATATTCATATGGTGGTTCATAAGTTAAGAGAAGATAAATTGTTGATTAATTTGACAAAGTGTAGTTTTGTGAAGAACAAGTTAGTGTATTTTAAATTTGTAGTTTCAGCAAAAGGTCTAAAAATGGACCCACAGAAAGTGCAGGCTATCTTTGAATGGCCTACTTCAAGGAGTGCAACTGAGGTAATATCTTTTCATTGTTTGGATAGATTTTACAATAAATTTATTAGGATTTTTAACAGTATTTGTGGACCCTTGACAGAAACAATGAGAGGGGATAGAAAAGAGTTTAAGTGGACTACTAGGGCAGATAAGAGTTTTAAACTATTGAAATAGAAAATTATAGAACAACCTATTTTAGCACTTCTAGATTTTAATAAGGTGTTTCAAGTAGACTATGATTCTAGTGGTACTGCAATAGGAGTTGTTATGAGTCAAGAAGGTAAACCTATTGCCTATTTCTATGAGAAGTTAAATGATGCCAAGAGAAAATATTATGTTTATGATCAGAAATTTTATGCTATAGTTCAAGAATTGAAGAAGTGGAGACACTATCTTCTTCCTAAGGAGTTTGTTTTCTATACTAATCATCAAGCTTTTCAATATTTGAATAGGTGTGGAAATGATGCAGGAGCATCCCAGGGTAGTTGGCTATCCTGCATGTTTGGGAGATTTGATGGAGTTGTGTGGACTTATTTTCATATGTGAGGGGTTTGGTAGAGTTGGTTAAACCTACTTGGGTCTTGATTAATTGGTTATGATGTATTTAATGGAACTTGGCATGGTCTTGGTTGCTCAGCATGGCCTAGGAGTTTGGTCTTGCTTAGGAATTTGGTGCCCATTACAAGTCATATAAGTAATTTTCCACAAAGAGTTAGAGGCTGAAAATTTCAAGGATTGAAGAGGGCCTATATTTCTACCTACAATTTGAAGCACAAGTTCTAATTCATTCGGAGCTAGGAGATATCATGATTTTACTTAGACATCTATTTTGGACATTTAATTGTTGTTGTTGGCCGACTTGTGGTATTTAATTTATGTATTTGTATTTAATTTATATTTAGGGCCAACCTGTGGGTTAGATTGGTATAAGTAGAGGTTGTGGGGGAAGTCTTTGGGCATCATTCATCCATCTTGAAGAAGAGGAAGAGGTAGAGGAGCGAGTTTTGAGAGAAGCTAGTGGCTGCGGCTTGGGAAACAAGGGGATTGCTTGGAGGGCTTGTGAGCACAAGTTTAGATCTTCCTTGGGGTTTCCTACCAGTGCATAGATCTGGGCTAGCTAGGTTTTTGGTTTGGATCTTGTGAGATCTTGTGGAGTTTCTATTGTAACTACATTGTATTTGGCCATAATCTAGAAGGCCTTACAGCTGGGCATGCTCGATGAAAATATCATGATTCTATTATGAGTTTTTAGCATTGTGTGGACCTAAATCTCTTTATTGTTATTATATTCTATTGTGTGGTTATTTTCTAGGGGCTAGGACATCTCCATCAGGGATTCTCCTACCTTGCACTACATCAAGTGGTATCAGAGCATAGTTGTTCTTGAGTGTGTGGACAGAGCACCGAATGTGAGGCAGTTTACACCAGGACCTTGGGTGGAGTTTTTCAGAGTGAAGGTTGTTCTTGAGTGTGTGGACAGAACACCAAATGTGAGGCATTTTGCACTAGGACTTGGTTGAAGGTTGGATCTAGTTGGTGATTCATTGCAAGGGGTTTTAGAAGATGGCTCTAAGGAGATTAGACCCTAAGATGATTGCAAAACTCCATGATGTGGTGGAGAAGAATATATCAAAGACTTGTGCTTGGTTGGAAGCTAGATTGACTAATCGAGTTAAGGAAGGGATGGTTGAGAGTGATCCATCTCTAGATAAATTTCATAAGAGAGTTCGAGAGATCTTGAAACCATGGAGCTGGAGTCTACCGATCAGGAAGTGAGTTGTCTGGCTAGTTAGAAGACTTCTTTGAGAGAGAAGAGGGCATAGAAAGGTTGGGATGGAAGTTGGTTTTGTTGATCAGTGTGAGAAGGCTAATGCAGAACCTACAGAGAAACTTTTGGATGTTTCTATGGAGCTTCCTAACCTTGTTGATGTTGTGATTGAGGTTGGTTTTCATGATCAGTTGGTTGAGTTTGACATGGAAATTGTGGAGCACTTGGTCGTGGATAATCAGGTTGCTAAGGGTGATGATCCATATGTTGGTGATATGGATGTTGTTGATATGGATGTTTCTAGTGTGGATTCACTAGTTGTTGATGTGGTTGAGGATCTACATGATACTACAGATCTATATGTTCCTGATGTGGACCTGTTGGTGGTTGACATGGTTGAGGATTTACATGTTGCTCCTATTGTGGATTTGAGCTTACATGTTGGTGACATGGATTTCATGTTTGAGGATAAGGGATATATTATGTAGAACTGTTATTTCTGGAAAGTTACTATTTTTAGTAAGTTTTTTGTTCGAGCTCAAAATGGTCTATTTTCTTCACTAGAGGTTCATTTTGGTCATATAACCCTACTAGTAAAGTTTCATTGCCAAATCAAGTCTAGTTTTGAAGATATTGAAAATTTTTGGTATTGGGAGCAGGGTACAGAAACTTTGAACTCAGTTTTGAAAGCTTTAGAGCTACTAGATGAGGTCTAAATTTCTTGATTCAAGCATTGTAGAGTACTTTGTTCCCTTTTTGAAATGGGGTCATAATAGTCAATCAGGTCAACGGGTGATGACTTATGGTCTCTGAAAGTTGGGCCACTTGAAATGGCATAAAATAAATTTCCTTCAAAATTTTTGTTTGGGTTTGAAAAGTTGGTTTGGGAAGAATATGATGTAATAAAATGAAAAATAAAATAATTCTAAGTTTTTTCAGCCTTAGAGCCTAAATTTCTAGAACCTTCCCAAGTGGTGGAAAATTGCCTATATAACAAAGTCTCATAGTGTTGTCTAGGGAAGTTTAGAGTAGTTCTGTGAAGATCTCAGTAATGATTTGATGAATTGTCCTACAAAATATTGTAAAGGAAAATGCTCATGTGGCTTTGAATATTGTAATTTTGAAATTTCTAATTTCACATTTGTGGAGATAATAAGAACCCATTTGTTGGCATTAAGTATCATTGTCATTAGTGACAACACTTATTCAGACTCCACAAACTTACCGAGAAGAATAGTGTTTACCGAGCAGAATAGTGTTTACTGAGCAAAATAGTGCCTACCGAGTAGAACAGTGCTTACCGAGTAGAACAATGCTTACCGAGTAGAACAGTGTTTACCGAGTGATGAGATGAGTAGCATTTACCAAGTGCCAACACGGTAAATAGGGAATTTAGTCTCTACCGAGTGACACTATATCTACTGAGTCTCCAGTATATACCATGTTCGAAACTACAACCGAGTGGTTAATATGGACCGTGCCTCCACTTCTACTGAGTGCATGACAATGCCGAGTAACGCAGTGGATGCCGAGTATCAGAAAGTCACTGAGTTAGTTTGCAGTAACCGAGTCACTATATTTGGGCCGACTCAGTAATATTTGTGTTAGCTTGTTTAAGATCCAACTTTGTAATTATTTTGTAATTGTTTTGGATTGATATATAAACAATGTTTTATATCATATCCAAGGTATGAAATAGTGAAGTATAAAGAGGAGAGAAAGGAAAAGATAAGAGAATTACAAAGGGATACAATAGTATAAGAAGTAGCAAAGATCTATCCATCATAGAAGGTGATCAGTACATCAGAGAATCTCAATCAGTAAGTATAGTTGCAAGTAAGAGATCTACTATTTCATCCTAACAGGTGAATCAACTTAAAATATTTTAACCGGATAGACTTAACAGTCTTTGTAAAATCTCTTAACTGAGTTCATAATTTATTGTATGTTTGTAAATCCTCTCACAAGGTGGACCTAGCAGTCCTTATTGCTCCTAACAAGGCAGATCATCAGAAGTGATCATTGTAAATCTTAACTGGCAAACTTTATACTATAGTATTGAAGTTTTGTGGGTATCATCCCCACCCTAATTTTACTTCCTACTTGGAAGGTTTCTGGGTCACCAAATCTCTATGTTCAAAGTGTTATGAATGTTTTATTCTTTTTGTTACTCATGCATGCAGTCAGATTATCAATCTAATGTTATTAAGATCTGAATTTGTTAAAAGTTTTGAAGTTACTGATTCACCCCTCCCCTCTTAGTAACCTGGATAGTTTTGAATATTTCCAACAATTGGTATCAGAGCTCTGTGGTTCTCAGAATAAAATTTGACAGCTTGAGAAAAGATTCAGGACAATGGAGATATTCAAACTTAACAAAGTAATTGAGAATGAAAAGCTAGATTTGGAAATGGCCATAACTTAACTCAAAGAAGCAAGAGAGCATCTTTCCCTTTCCCTAACAATAAGGAAGGAACTTGAAAATCAAATTAATGACCACCAGTATGTTGAAGAAAAGATTGAAGACTTTTTCCCTTCAAGCAGCTCAGATGAAGCAAACAATGCAATCAAAGAACTTCTAGAAAAGAGTGGATCTTTGCAAGAAGAAGTAAGAAAATTCAAAAGAGAACAGGAAATTTAGTCAACAAGATTCTATGAAATCTTGGAACAAAGGAACAAGATGAAAGATGAAATAGATGGAAAGAACAATGAAATCTAAAATCAAACCCTTCAGCTAGAAAACCTTATTGATCAAATCTCCAATGCAAATGAAGAAATCTTGACTCTGAGATCAGAAAATGAAAATATAATAGAGGAGCTGAGATCTAAAAAGAAAATCAATTTAAGATTGATGAGTGACCTAGATGTTGAAAGGTAAATCAATGAGAGAATGTTGAAATCTCAAGAAGATATGAATCAGGTGTATGAACGAAACTTTCATAGGCAAAAAGGAAAAGCAGGACTTGGATACAAAGAGGAAGGTGAATCCTCCAAACAAGGTACTCAAAAGAATCAGAAACCTACTTGTAATCACTATTGAAAAATTGGTCATACTTCAAACAAATGTTGGAGCAATGGAAAAGAAAAATTCAATGGAAAATGCTACAATTGCAATCAGCATGGTCATAAAGAAAATGAATGCAAGGAGAAAACAAGATTTAAAGGAAAATATCACAAATGTAGTAAACAAGGTCATAAGGCATCAGAATGCAGAACTAAAACACCTAATCCAGCAGAACAAATCATTAAAGCAATGTTTAGTTGGGATTACAACACTTGGTATAGATGTCATTACTGTGGAGAATATGGACACATTGGCATGAATTGTGTAAGGCATCACTTGAGAAAAAGGGATTCTACCATAAGTTGTTATAATTTCACTAAGCTTGGTTACATAGCTAAAAATTGCATGAATTTAGGCAAAGTTGAAGATGAAAAGAAAGCAAAAGCAAATAGCATTAGGAAGAAGATGAGACAATAGTGGATTCCTAAACCTACCAAGCAAACTAATCCAAGTAATGAAGTCACTCATGAAGGGAGTGGCTCTATGAACTCTAACTAAGTCTCCAAGAAAGCACTGGAATTGTATCTTCATAGACACATTCCAAAATGGTTCCTGAACTGAAAGGAAGAAAGTTCCAAATCAGTATGCAAGATACAACAGGATCACAAGAAGGTCAGTATCAGTTACCACTGAGCAAGGTTGGGAGTAACCTAATTTCATTTGGTTACCAAGTAAGGTTGGAGAAGTATGAATTTGTATGTTATCCAAGTTGTGGAATCTTCATCGAGCATTTAATGCATAGTGGATGACAGTTTGTCAAATTCAATACCCTAATTCCTATGGAGCATTAATGACAAAGTTTTAACAAAAAGCATGAAATGGAGTTCATTCTTCACCGTGAATATCAGCATATTGAGCAGAGAAATTTCTAGTGCGATCAAGAGATTTGAAGCAAAATTTTGAAGCAGCAATTTTTCTACCGAGCTACCATGGCTTCATCCAACACCAAAGTAAAGAAAGGTTCAAAAATGTTAGTTCATGGAGAATGGAAAGCACTGGATTTCAAACTCATGCCTATGGTTGCAAAAACCCTAGATCTGAGTGGAGCTCAGTCTCAAATTCCTCCAAAGGTACTTCTTGTAAATGACATTCATAGTCATTTTAGAGGTACAATTCAAGAACTTGGAACCCAAGAGATAGATGTTGTTCATGATGAACTATGTGTTGATGGTGTTCTCAAACTGAGACAAACATTTGGAAGATAAGGGTTTAACACATAACACCCACTTGCCTTGGGGTTTCCAGATAAAATGGATAAGATATATTCTGAGATGAGTGCATGAAGGTAAAATTTGGCTTGAGAAACTAGTGGAAATAACAAAGAAGATGATTCACCGAATCACTAGTCTTCCCATGCTTGCCAAGGCTAAATCTACAAAAACCCTAGCCGAATGGGATGGTAGAGGTATGATAATTAACAGCATTACCGATGTAGAACTAAAATTTGGCACATATGTAATATCTCACAAGATATACAGTTCAAGTCGGTAGAATAGTGTTCCATGTGAAGCAGTTGACCTAGCCTATAAAATTTTGAAGAACAATCTATCATTTGACCTAGCAAATCTTTTGTTGAAATAGTTCAACAAGAATATGGAGAGCATCCAAACCTTAAAGAACAATCCATGTAAGTTTGGCTCACTATTGGTTTGTTTATTTTTCTATGCTCAAAAGTTTTTCCCATCAAAAGGCACGGTAAAATGGAGAAAGGATGTGCCTATTCTTTATCAGATAAATGAATATATTGTAGAAATGGGTGAGAATTTTACAAGCATAATGGATAACTATTTCAAATCTTTTAAGGAGAAGATGAATAACAGATTCTGGATTCCACTAAAGTTGGTGGAAGATTATAAAGATGATGTTTGTTTCATGGTTGATTGTGATAGAGTATACATTCAGGCAGTAAGGCCTAGTATTGTATGGGTGAAACCTCTTCCTTATGAGGTAAATATTGATGAAACAAAGGATATAATTGAAGCCCTAGTAAATCAACTTGTTGATCCAAAGGCTCCATACTTTGGAACATATGATGAAGATAAGATAAGAATTGAGCTAAGCATAAAACTTCCACAGTCGGTTAACAAAGGTAGAAAGAGGATGGCCAAGATGCAATCTAGCACACCTCTACTGTTAACTGAGTGCATAGGAGAAGATATTGTAGAAGAAGAAGAAAAGGATGAGAATAAAGAAGAACAAGTGCCTATAAAGAAGAAAGGAAAGGTAACTATCACCGAGGAACCTAAGCAATCCACTGTAATATTCACAAGGAAAAGATCAAGGGGCAAGGCAGGTAAAATCAATGATGATATAGTAATCAAAAGGCCTCCTCCCTCATTTGAACAAAATATTAAGGACTTGAGAGAAGGATCTGGAATTTCAAATTTCAAATCTCTCAAATATGAAATTAAATCAAAGGTAGAGCAGTAGGAAATAGAAGATGCTATTATTGAGAAAATGGGAAAATGGAAGTACTCACCTAATGATATGTCTTCTCAAATTCTAGGTGTTCTATTGGATAAAGTTAAGTTGAGATGGTCCAATGCAAGACAAATTGTCAAGGACATATATGCTCAAACCTTAAGATAGTTGATGCCAAGTTTGAAAGATGATGAAATAAATAAGGCATTGATAGAAAATGAGTGCAAGATGACACTAAAATTCAATAGTTGTTTGATTTGGATCAAAGATATAGAGTCAGTTGTGAAGAGTGCAAATTCTACTTGGAAAAACATCTATCATCTTCACAAACTGAGTACTGAAACTATGATAATTAAAGATATTGAAGATGACAGTGATGAAGAAGAAGAAGAAGAAATAGTTCAAATTGATAATGTTGTGATAGAGGAAGCAAGGAAAGAAGCTATCAAGGAAGCTAAGAAGAATGTTAAGGAAGATGATCCAGTTTGGATAGCTACAAAGGTAATTGCCTCACTTCCCCACTCTCCAGTAAAAATTGCTACATCTAGCCTAGAGAAAACTTCAAGTGTGATTGTAACAACTCCCTCAAATACATCAAATGTCCAATCATCACTAGCACAACTCAATGTATCAATGACAGAAGTGGCTACCACTTTATCTACTGAGCTTCAGCCTCCTTCTTCCATTGAGTTGCAGTCTTATGTACCTTCTTCAAATTTGAGTTTTTCAACAGTAAGTACTTTAGATTCTACAGTTGTAAATACTTTAGTTTTTGTTTTATCAAGTATTCCAGTTAGCATCCCATCAATCAGAAGTTTATCATTTTTCACTACAAGTCCTATTGTGTCTTCAATAATTTCTACTACAAAGGCAATAAGTATAAAGACTCAACTGAGTACAAAATTTCTGAGTAAGAGTGTAGTAGAAGGTATAGATCTAGATGAGGAGATACAAATTCCCCAGCTAGATTTTGCAAACCTCACTGCAGATCAAATGCAAACAGTTGGTGAAATCCTCTAGAAGAAACTAAAAGAAGAAAGAGATAAGGAATATAAGATCATTGAGGATGCCAAGAACATTTGTATAGAAGCTATAGGTGTTGAAGTTGATTCCTCTCCACACATTTTGTTGCAGTTGGCAAAAGCAATTAACAAGTTTAATGATGATTCCTCTGGAACAGACAAGTTGCTTGAAAAGGTTGAGAAGAAGTTTGAAAATGAAGTGCTTGAGCACATTGCTCAGCAAATAGCTATCAATCAGGCAGGGTTATCTTCAGTTTTGACTAGCATTGAGTCCTCCTATTCCAAGGTAACATCTTTTTTTGTCAAAATCTATAATGTTGACGAGTTCTCAAAGGATATTAAAGACAAAATAAATAAGATTGATGAGGATCTAAAGATCAGTGCACAAAAGTTGCAACTTGAACCTAGTTCAAGCTCTGCACATCAGATGACAGTCAGATTCCTATCTGATAAGTAGTCAGAGTTATTGAAAGAAGATGCAAGGATCAAATTAACATTAATAGATATTCAAAACATGATCCTTCCCATCATGGATACAATGTAGAAGCATATTGCATACTTAAAAACATTGATCCATGACAATCAATTTTCAATTGCAGATCACATGATTGAACTCTCTGCAGAAGTCCAAGTTGCACTGCATACATGCAAGATTCTGTAAGAGAATTGGGATAGAACTCTAGCACTAATTGGAAAGGTACATTCTGATTTTCTCTCACATTTTGGTATCTTCATGTAAAATATTTGTATATACACCTTTGGCATTATTATCAAAAAGGGGGAGAAAGTATATGAGATATGAAAGGGGGAGAAAGTATAAATAGGAAATATGAGTATGAGGTGAAATAAGACATTTGTATATATACTATATAAGGGAGACATGAAATGTATATACAGCAGTATGACAAAAATAATTTTTTTTTGAATAATCAAAACCAGTGTCAGCATGATTGTGTATAGAAGTTTTGGGCAATAAGTGTTTTTGTCACTAATTCCAAAGGGGGAGATTATTGGCATTAAGTATGATTGTCATTAGTGACAATACTTATTTAGACTCTGCAAACTTACCGAGCAGAACAATATTTACCAAGTAGAATAGTGTTTACTGAGTAGAATAGTGCTTACCAAGCAGAACATTGGTTACCGAGCAGAACAGTGCTTACTGAGTAGAATAGTGCTTACCGAGTAGAACAGTGTTTACCAAGTGATGAGATGAGTAGCGTTTACCGAGTGCCAGCATGGTAAATAGGGAATTTAGTCTCTACCGAGTGACACTATATCTACTGAGTCTCTAGTATATACCATGTTCAAAACTACAACCGAGTGGTTAGTATGGACCGTGCCTCCACTTCTACTAAGTGCATGATGATGCCGAGTAACGCAGTGGATGCCGAGTATCAGAAAGTCACTGAGTTAGTTTGCACTAACCGAGTCACTATATTTGGGCCGACTCAATAATATTTGTGTTAGCTTGTAATTATTTTTTAATTATTTTGGATTGATATATAAACAATGTTTTATATCATATCCAAGGTGTGAAGTAGAAAAGTATAAAGAGGAGAGAAAGGCAAAGATAAGCGAATTACAAAGTGCTACAGTAGTATAAAAAGTAGCAAAGATCTATCCATCACAAAAGGTGATCAGTACATCAGAGAATCTCAATTAGCAAGTACAGTTGCAAGTAAGAGATCTACTGTTTCATCCTAATAGGTAAATCAGCTTAAAATCCTTTAACCGAGTAGACTTAATAGTCTTTGTAAAATCTCTTAACTGAGTGCATACTTTATTGTACGTCTGTAAATCCTCTAACAAGGTGGACCTAGTAGTCCTTATTGCTCCTAATAGGGAAAATCATCAGATGTGATCATTGTAAGCCTTAACCGGCAAACTTTATATTGTAGTATTGAAGTTTTGTGGGTATCATCCCCACCCCAGTTTTACTTCCTACTTGGAACATTTATGGGTCACCAAATCTCTGTGTTCAAAGTGTTATGAATGTTTTATTCTTTTTGTTACTCATGCATGCAGTCAGATTATCAATCTAATGTTATTAAGATCTAAATTTGTTAAAAATTTTGAAGTTACTGATTCACCCCTCCCCTCTCAGTAACTTGGATAGTCTTGAATATTTCCAACGCCATTTTCTATTCTTGCAAATTGTTATTATTTCTATGTTTTTGTTATGTGTTTATGTTATTAAGGGGAGAACCCTTCATCAAGTGGTATTAGAGTGGGAGTTCTTGAGTGTGTAAATAGATCACTGATAATGAGGTAGTTTGCACTAGGACCATGGTTAGGATTTTAGTGAGTAGCACAAAAAAAATGCCTCCATGAAGGGAACATGGGGGAAGAGTTGGTGGTGTGAAACCTAAGGTTAGAGCACTCTAGAGACAAGTGTGAGTATTACAAGAAAAGATTCACAAAGGAATGAATCTTAATATCACAGATGAAAGTGAGGATGAAGCCGAAGAAGGAAATTTTGATCAAGAAGGAGAAGGAGAAATTATGAACCAGGAGGAAGAAAGACTTTTTCGGTCCATATCCAAGATCAAGAAAAGACCTAAGATTGAGGTTCCTGCATTTTCAGGAAATATTAACCCAGAGGAGATGATCGACTAGATCAATGAATTAGAAGAATATTTTGAGTATGAAGACATTGAGGATCCTAATCTTATCAAGTTTTCAAAGGCCAGACTAAAGGGTCATGCGAAGAGCTAGTGGCAAGAGATTCAATTGGAGTGAAATAGAAGAGGAAAGGATAAAATCACAAGATGGGATTAGATGGTACATAAATTGAAGTGATAATTCATTCCTGTTGATTATGAGCTCAACCTACTAAAGAAAATTCAAAGTTTGAAGAAAGCAGGAAGAACTGTTCAGGAGTTTACAAAGAAGCTCTATCGAATCCTCATCAGAATAGGCCATGCAAAAGATGATAAGGAGAAAGTTGTTTGTTACCTTAATGGATTGAGGCTAAGCATTCAAGAGGAACTAAATCTGGTTTGAATGAATAGTATTTAGGAGGCATACTAGTTTTCCCTAAAATTGGAGAAAAAGATAAACAAAAAGTTTGAGAGAAGACAAGACGAAAGAGGTTGTGGTGGAAGATCTAGTGGATGGTCATATCAAGGCCAAAATGAAGATCAGAATGAGAAGGATGAGGCTAGTACTAGCCAAAATCAAAGAGGAAACAATTCCAATCATTTCGATGATCAAAATAATAGAGATTGGAGAGGAAGAGGAAGAGGACAAGGTTTAAGAAGAGGAGGCTTCTGTGGAACATGTTTTCATTATGGCGAAGAAGGTCGTAGTGCATTTGAATGTCCTCAATGCCAAGGATAGATAGGAGAACTCAAGGCTAGGATAGAGTTGCACATGTAAATGAAGATGCCGAAATAGGAGAAATGCTAATTAACAAAAGAGTCATGTTGAGTCATGAGAATGAACCTGATCAAAGGAGGAGATTGTTTCACACTAGGTACAAGTGTGAAGATAAGTGTTGTGATGTGATTATTGATAGTGGAAGCACTAATAATTTGGTGTCAAAAGAGATGGTAAAAAATTTGAAGCTCAAGAGACAAAAACAAGGGTATAGGATGACCTCAAGGTCATGGTTGTGTGAATACTTATTCCCTAATGAAGGATGGAGTAAATAATAAGCTAAAGCCATTGAAGGACACCGAAGAAAATTTATGTGGTAATGCAAGAAAATTCCTAAAGGGTATGAGGCATGAGCATATGTGTTTTTTTTTAATTCCAAAAGATGGTAAAGAGGAAGTAGAAGATGTACCTATAGAAGTTTTAGATCTGTTGAATGAGTTTTAGGATATTGTATTTGATAATGTTCCAGATGGATTACCACCAGTAAATGAAGATCAGTCATCAGATGGAATTGATTCCAGGAGCTAGTTTTCCAAATAAGACAACACATAGAATGACACCAGTAGAAAGTGAAGAGTTGAATAGACAAGTACATGAGTTGTTACAGAAGGGATTGATTCAGGAGAGCCCAAGTCCATGTACTATACCATTGGTATTAGCACCAAAGAAGAATGGAGAATGGAGGATGTGTAGAGATTCTAGGGCAATAAATAAAATTAAAATCAAGTACAGGTTTCCATCCCCATGAATGGATGATATTATGGACTATTTGAGTGGAGCTGTGTATTTCTCAAAGATAGATCTAAAGAGTGGATATCATCAAATTCAGATCAAAGAAGGAGATGAATGGAAGACTTCTTTAAAGAAAAAGGAAGGACTATATGAGTGGTTAGTCATGCCTTTTGGGCTAACCAATGCACCGAGCACTTTCATGTGGCTCATGAATGAGGTTCTGAAAGAATTTCTGGGTAAGTTTGTCATTATTTACCAAGATGATATTTTGATCTTTAGTAAGACATTGGAGGAGCATATGATGGATATTTGTATGCTTTTTGAGAATTTAGGAGAACATAAATTGTTGATTAATTTGAAGACGTGTTGTTTTTTGGAGTGAATGTATTTTGGATTTGTAGTTTCAGTAGAAGGTCTAAAAATGGACCCAAAGAATGTATAGGCTATTCTTGAATGGCCTACTCCAAGGAGTGTAACTGAGGGAAGCTCTTTTTATGGTTTGTCTTTCTTTTATTGAAAATTTATTAGGAGTTTTAGCAGTATTTGTGGACCCTTGACTGAAACAATGAGAGGGGATAGAAAAGAGTTTAAGTGGACTACTATGGTAGATAAGAGGTTTAAACTATTGAAATAGAAAGTTACAAAACAAACTATTGTAGCACTTCTAGATTTTAAAAAGGTGTTTCAAGTAGAGTGTGATGCTAGTGGTACTATAGTAGGAGTTGTTATGAATCAAGAAGGTAAACCTATTGCTTGTTTTTGTGAGAAGTTAAATGATGCCAAGAGGAAATATTATGTTTATGATCAAGAATTTTATGCTCTAGTTCAAGCATTGAAGAAGTGGAGATACTATCATCTTCCTAAGGAGTTTGTTTTGTATACTGATCATCAAGCTTTGCAATATTTGAATAGTCAAGGAAAGTTGAATCAAAGGCATTTGAAATGGGTTGAGCTTTTGCAGAGTTATACATTTGTTTTGAAACATAAGATTGGAAAGTCTAATGGGGTGGTAGATGTGCTTAGTAGAAGGGAGCTATTGCTATCAGAGATGTAGAATGAGGTGGTTGGGTTCAAGGAATTCAAGAATTTATAACTAGAGGATCTTGATTTTGGTGAAGCTTGGAAAACTTGTGAAAAACCTATTACTCTAGACAAATTGAAGTGGCTGGATTTCATTATTCAAGATGATATTCTATTTAGAGGGAGTTAGTTGTGCATTCCATGAAGTACTATGAGAGAGAATCTCATAAAGGAGAAGCATAGCAGAGGATTGGCTGGACATTTTAGTTGTGATAAAACCCTTTCTTTGGTTAGTGAGAATTATTATTGGCCACAGTTGCAGTAAGATTTCAATAAGTTTGTATAGAGTTGCAAAGTATGTCAGATGGTGAAAGGAGTGAAGGAAAATACAGGGTTGTATTACCCATTACCTGTACCAGAGAAACCTTGGTAGGATATCAGTATGGATTTTTTTCTTGGTTTACCAAGGACTCAGTAGGTACATGATTCAATTTTTGTGGTAGTTTATAGATTTTTGAAGATGGAACATTTTATTCCCTACAAGAAGACTAATGATGTAGTTCATGTGGTAGAATTGTTTTTCAAATAAGCAGTGAGACTACATGGTTTTCCAAAGAATATAGTTTCAAATCGAGACACTAAGTTTGTTGGATACTTCTGGCATACATTATGGAAGAATTTAAAGATAGATTTGATGTTTAGTTAATCACATCATCCACAGACTGATGGATAGACATAGGTGGTGAATAGGATTTTGGGGAATTTGTTGAGATGTTTGGTTGGAGAGAAGCCAACATGATGGCATTTGATTTTACCACAAGTGGAACTTTCATACAATAATTATGTCAATAGGAGCACTAGTAAACCACACTTTCAAATTGTATATGGAAGTAGTCCCAAAAATGCTTCAAAGTTTAGGAAGATAGATAAAGGAGAGATAAGTAGTTGTAAAGCTGAGGATTTTACAAAACACTTAAAGAAAATCCATGAGGAGGTGAGGAAGCATATTACCAAGATGAATGCACAGTATAAGGCTAAGGTAAACAAGAAAAGAAGACATAAGGAATTTTAGGTCGGAGATGAAGTCATGGTTCATTTGCAAAAGGAGCGATTTCTAGTTGGGACATATAGAAAGTTAAAAATGAAGAATTTTGGGCCATGTAAGATACCAAAGAAGCATGATTCAGGAAATGCCTATGAGCTAGAATTTCCTATTGAGCTAAATATTTCACCAGTATTTAACATTTGAGATCTGACAAAGTATCATGAGGGAGGTGTTGAGGATGAGATCACAACAGTATAGTGGAGTATTCCAGCAACTATTTTAGCTACCAAGGATATTCAGGACATACTAGATAGTCATGTTGGTAGAAGCACAAGGAACATGACATATGAGGAATATCTAGTCAAATGGAAAGGATTACCTATTGAAGATTCATCATGGTTGTCAAGGGAGGAGTTTATCCATCTTAGTTTTCCTCTTCACACCTAAGTAGTGATAGGGTCACTTCTCAAATTTCCCTGGGTGTCTGATGTAGGACCATCCTAGGTGTAAGAGAAATCTTCGATCACCCAAAAATATTTTTGGTTTCTTTTCAATAAGGGCTATCTTGTGTAGAGCTGCTATTTTTGGAAAGTTACTATTTGTAGTAAGTTTTTAGTTTGAGCTAAGAATGATCTATTTTCTTCCCCAAAGGTTCATTTTGGTCATATTAGCCTACGAGTAAAGTTTCATTGCTAGATCAAGTCTAGTTTTGAAGATATTGAAAATATTTGGTATTGGCAGCAGGGTATAGAATCTTTGAACTTGGTTTTGAAGGCTTTAGAGGTCAATCGGGTCAATGGGTGATCACTTATGGTCTTTGGAAGTTGGGCCACCTGAAATGGTAGAAAATAAATTTCCTTCAAAATTTCTATTTGGGTTTCAAAAAAAATTTTGGGTCGACTATGATGTAATAAAATAAAAAATAAAATAATTTTAAGTTTCGTGAGCCTTACAGGATAAATATTTGGAACCTTCCTAGGCAGTGGAAATTGTCTATATAAGGAAGGTCTGTAGTGTTGTTTAGGGTAGTTCAGAGCAGTTTTGGGTAGATCTGGGTAATGATTCAGGGCTTTGTCCTACAGAATATTGTAAAGGGAAATGCACACGTGGCTTTGGATATTGTAATTCTGAAATTTGTAGTTCCACATTTGTGGAGATAATAAGAAGCCCATTTTCTATTCTTTCAAATTGTTATTGTTTCTCTATTTTTCTTATGTGTTTGTAGTATTAAGGGGAGCACCCTTCATCAATAAGGATACTTTTGGATATCACTAAGAAAAGCTTGGGAAGATTTCCCCACCTCATTAGAGCTAAATGTACATGGTTATGTATTAGTTTAGTGAATTTAAAGGATATCCTTGATCTAGACTAATTATTGAGGCTACCTCTTAAGGGGAGATAATCACTATTGTAAATTGAATTTTATATCTCAAAAAGGAGCATAGTAGAATGATTTATTGATCTTAATCTTGGCCTTTACATTGATGTCAAAGGGGGAAAGTTAAACTATACTTGATGTTCCAAAAATGTAAAGTAATTTCTTTTGTGGTTGATGTGTTTCAATCAAGGAAAAATGGATATTGTTGTAGCTTTGAGCATAATGATAGAATTAGATAAGTGATTTATTATGGTTTTCATTGCTACCAACACACATTTGCATTAATGTCAACAAGTTTTAAATATAGGAGTGATGTCAATTTTTCTTTGTATATTATGTATGTTGCAAATAAAATGATGAAATTTTGATATATTATTTGTGTTAGTATATTTTCCTATCAATGCAAAATCCTGCGAAAATGGCCTTTTCTCTGCAATTCTTGAAGATGTCCTACCCTGTTGCAAGCTTGTTTTACTGTGTGAAGCAAATCCAAAATGTTTCATGGTGTGTGCCCTTGGCCATGTGTTCTTCATGTTTTCACCATGCTCCAATTTAGATCACATCTCCTAAATCATAAAACCTAGGGAGTTATTTAACCTTTAAGGTTTGTAGGAAGCAGTTTCAGAATCTGCCACAATGTTGAAAACCCACAATATTTTAAAAAATCCATGATGTTTTCGGTCTGTGTGAAAACCCTCATTTTTTTCAACCTTGTGCCTTCCAGCTTTTGTGTGCTTATCTTTTGGTGTCAGAAACCTTGTGTGTTTTTGATCTTTTTCATCGAAAACCCTGTGTGTTTTTGACCTCACAGTTTCCTATTTGCTGACATTCCCTAACTAGGCAAGTGTGATGGATGGTGGGCCTGACTCTTCAAAGGTTTCAAAATGATTGGTTTTCACATAATTGGATGTCATATTTTTCTAATATGTGACCATGCGACTGGTTACTTCTTGCTCGTGGGGCCGGTTGGTGGAAAGGGTGTGGTCTCGGAGGTGGTTATGTGGCGGCCTTTGGTTGGCTATCGCATGATCACATAGCCCAATTTTTGGCTATGTGATCATGCGACTAGTTGAAATGTGTCTACGGTGGTGAGGTGATAGTTCATCGGTGGGCCCCAGTTCTTCCCATTGCCCAGTATGGTTAAAGTTCAGACAAGATCAATGGTTGTCGTATGTTCACATGGTAAAGATGCACAATGTTTAACCCTTACGCTTTTACGACAGGCTGTTGGATTTTCTTGTATGGGCATGTCGTGGGTCTAGTTGGGTCCATGTCAGATTGGTGCTGATGTGTCAGTCTACTATTGGTTGATATGCGATGAGTTAGGATGTGACGTGGGCCCATTTGTCAGGTTTGAGCAGTTTGGTGGTCCCATTGATGGTGATGTGGTAGCCTAGGGTTGGCTGTTGCATGATCGCATGTTAGAGTTTTTTGACATCGGATCATACAACTGGTTGACATGTGTTCTTGAGCCCATGGCAGGTGGTCACATGTTGATTTCTAGTTGGTTGCTGGTGTACCAAGGTGGCAGGGGGTTTGGTGGGGCCCGTGTTTGTAGTGCGCTAGTGTGTTTGACATTCGATGGTGAATTTTGGTGGCTAGTCACATGTTTACATAGCCTTTTTCAAGGCTATGTGATCATGTGACTAACACTTTGTGTTAGCAGCAGCGGTGATTATGCGGCAAGGTAAAGGTCTGCAGGTTGTCACATGTTCACATCGCCAGTTTCCTAGCTATGCGATCATGTGACAACTATTTGGACGTCACAGTTGCGGAGTTAGGGTGGGTCCACTATGCGGGTCTTGCCAGCATGCTCGATTTTGATTGTTCATTAACTGGTGGTGGGCCTGAGGACTTCTCAGGATGGTTTGTGATTAGCATTGTGTGGTTGAGAAACCACGGTCACATGATTGCAAAGGTTATTATGGATCCATGCGATCATGCGACCAAGCACAAATGTAACTGACTCCTATTGTGGTAAATCTTTCCGATGCCTAGGAAAGGGATGATGATCTATGGTGCTGACTTAAAGTTGGCCGAGATTTGAATGTAGATCATCAATTTACTTTTGGCACCATAAATGTGACCGTTTCAAACTTGTAGAGAGTTTCGTGATAGGAAGTACCAAGATTGACTAATTTCATGACCAAATTTGATTGGTTTGGTGGTGCTTGCTATTGCAGTGTGCTCCAGGGTGCCATGAGTGTTTGTAGGGATATTTTTCCATGTGGGCAAGGACAAATTTTATTGCTTGAGGCATTTTGTAGGTCTGTTCAATTTGGTTTGCATGGTAAATTTATGATATTCCTATCTTTCTCAAGATTCTTCTCAAGTGCGAAGAACATCCTTGGTCTGATAGATATGTGCTTGGTTTTCCCTCCAAGAGTTTTTAAATTTTGATGTATTTCTGGTTGGTTGAGGTGGGTGAAACTTTAGCCCTAGTTGTTTGTAGCTTGTTACAACCTATTTTGGGTTTCCAAGGTAGCTAGTGGTATAAATTATCAAATTTTTGACTTTGTAAGGGTTCCAGCTTAGATATCCTTTTTGGTTCCATGAAAGGTTCTATCCTACAGATTTCTCCTTCTCTCTACATATAGGGTGTTCTTCTTCCATTGCTGGTTCAGAGAATACAGTGCATATTGTAACAAATTTTTCTTATGTGTGAGGATTTAATATATTCTTACTATTACCAAACTATCTCCATTTGAATTTTGGATTCATTAATCATACATCAAGGGTGTTTGATTTTTTTGTTTGCACTACCTATGTGCTTGCAAGTGGAGTTGTCTTCACAGGGATAACTGGTTCAGAGTTAGTGTTCATGTATGTATGAGCTGAGGTGTCAAAGATATGTCATGCTTGTCTTCCAATCAATGGTGGTTAATGTATTATCTATTTATAGGTCTCTTCTAAGGGGAGGGTTAAAATCCTTTGAGTCAATAATAACATACTTGAATACATGGGTGGGTGCTAAGTTGAGGTTTGGTCATGGTGTGTGATTGATGTTAGGCATCAACACATTGAGTATATTGTTTTCTTGTTTCATAGCTGTCCCTTACAATACTATATTTGACTTTGTGGCCCAATGGACAAGGCACTAGTCTATGAGAGACTTAGGGCATCTCAGGGGTCCTTTCAATCCATTTAAAATCATTCACATTCTATCCCACTCTTTCCCTTTCTTGCTGTTAGTTTAGGTCTCTAGTTTTCAGACTCATTGCATGCAAGTAGTTTATTGCATTAGATTTGGTTTCATTGGGGTACAAGATACCTATAGGAGTCTGGTAACTATTCCACAATAATACATCTATAGGCCTTTCAGTCATCAAGAAGAGTCATGAATGTGTAGATGAAGCAATAACCACCTGAGTGATGTGGAGCTCAAAGCAGAAGGAGGATGCCCTCGGTCCTCATTAATTGGCACTTTTTCCCTATCAGACTTTGGAGTGAAGACTAACCAGTTTGTCAATCATAGTGTAAACCTGGCACCATGTGGGAATAAGTTTAAAAAGAAAACAATTTGGTAGAATTTGAAGTTGATGAATTAATTTTTTTATGGTTGAAAACATCATGTAGTGAATTTGGTTTTTATCTAACTATGATGGTTATTGATAGCATTCTATCTATTATATGCATGCTTTGGATTTCTCTACATAGTTCAATTTTTTATGGTGCATGTTTGGAAATTAGTTAAAAATATACTGATGCAAGGGAGGATGGGGAGAGGATGCCAAAGGCACACCCTAACTAGATCCTCCTTGCAAAGATCACATGTGGAAGAAATAAACACACAAGTGAGAGAGAGAGAGAGAGAGAATGCATATTTCATTCATAGATTAATTTCAATTAATTAATACATGCCAGGCTGTAAGGCCTTCCCAGTTTAGGCTAGATATTACAATCAAATACATAATTCCTCCAACATGAGAGGATCTGAAACAATCTTCCAAACTTTTAGCTTCTATCTTCTAACTGAACTGACTCCCAAAACTACAACCAAAGATTACATTATATACAAGAGGCTACCCGACAAGTCAGCCTTCAGATCTTCCATCAATGGAAGGAATGACCATATCTAGGTCCACATACTTCCCAATGATAGATACCATCATTAAATCCATGACCAAAATCAATTATAAGAGTCAGCCTCAACAAGACACTAAAACAAACCACTCGGTAAGCAAGGATAATCGAGCACTAGACAAGCATCACCAAATGCCAGAGAGATAACCAACCAACTCTAGTAATTAAAGGAAACTAAGCAAGACCAAACCAACTTAGTCAAAGAAGGAACTGAGCAACACTGGAAAACATAAACATGATTTTGGTGACACAGGATTGCCAAGGACCCAAGATGCTCCTGCATCAGACACCTGGGCTTATTTTAAAATGATTCTCTGAATCATGAAATAGGTATGATCCAAGCTGCATCCAAATTAGATTGTGAAATCCATGACCTATCTTCAATCAGTCTATTCTTCCACTTTACCAGATATTCCATATATTGTTTTCCTCTTGTACTTCTTCAAATTTTTTTCTCATAAATCTTCTCAACTTCTTCTATCTATTTTGGTACTATCATTTCTTCATCTGACTCATGATACTCATATAAATCAGCAATGTTGAAAATAGGTGATATATCCATGTCATCGGGTACCTCAATCTCATAAGAATTTCCACTGTCAAATCTCTTCAAAATCTTACAATCTCAAAAGGTGTTTTTCCATTACTCCTATTCACTAGATTATTGTATGCAAACTCTTCTTGTGCCAACATAGAATCCCAATTACTCAGTGTGTCTCCAACTAAACATCTCAAAATATTTCCCAAACTTCTATTCACAACTTCTGTATATCCATTGGTCTATGGATGAAATGAGAACTATATTTAAACTTGGTACCAAACTTTCTCCAAAGTGTCTTCCAAAAGTATTCAACAAATTTATTGTCTCGGTCAGAGATAATATTCCTCGGTAATCCATGCAATTTGACAATTTACTAAAAGAAAATATTTTCTCTATGTACTGCATCTGGTGTCTTTCTACAAGGTATAAAATGTGTCATTCTAGAAAATCTATCCACAATAACAAATATGGAATCATTACCTATTATTGTCTTCGGTAAGCCAAGAACAAAATCTACACTGATATCAATCTAAGGTTTATCAGGAATAGAAATCAATGTATACAATCTAGTATTTTGACTTACTCATTTTGTAACTTGACAAATTCCACAACTTTTCACAAATTTCTAAACATCTTTATACAACTTTGGCCAAAAGTATTTCTCCTTAAGAAAATTCAATATCTTATCAACACCAAAGTGTCCAGCCAAACCACTACTATGTTTCTCTTTTATCAAATTAGTTCTCATTGATACTCTCGGTATATAGAACTGAATACCTTTAAACAACATATCTTCTTGAATGAAATATTCATCCAATTTAGTACTCTATTGATCTTGAATAGGTGCTCTACACTTTCTCCATGGATCATAAAAATCAAGATCAAATTCATAAGAATCTCTCATGTCATCAAAACCAAGAACTTTAATTTTTATCTTAGTCATCAAAGATCTCCTTCTACTCAATGCATCAGGAACTTGGTTAGTGACTCCACTCTTATGCTTTATCACAAATATATAACTCTACAAATACTCAACTACTATAAAGCTTTATGATCGGTATATAATACAAATTCAATCAGTATCAAATAATGTCTCCATTTCTTTAGTGCTTGAACAATAGCATAGAATTCTTGATCATAGATAGAGTATTTACTTTTTGCATCATTCCACTTTTCACTAAAGAAAGCAATAGGTTTACCTTCTTGACTCAACACAGCTCCTATTGCACTTCTACTTGCATCACATTTCACTTGAAATACCTTATTGAAATTAGGCAATCCCAAAATAGGTAATTCAACAACCTTCTTCTTCAGAGTCTTAAAACTTTTATCAGCTCCATGTGTCCACTTGAATTCTCTTTTATCTCCTCTCATAGTCTCATTCATAGCATTACAAATTGAAATGAAATTCCTAATGAAATTTTGGTAAAAACTTGCCAAACCATGAAATGATCTTACCTCACTAGCATTCTCAAGTGTAGGCCAATTCAAAATAGCTTCAAGCTTTTCAGGATCCATTTTCAAACCATCAACTGAAATGACAAATCCCAAATACACAATCTCCTCTTTCATGAATGAACACTTTTTCAGATTTATCAACTTTTCTTCTTTCAACCTCTTCAATACTTGTTTAATATGCAACCAATGTTCTTCTCTAGTCTTGCTGAAAATAAGAATATCATAAAGGTGTACAATCACAAATTTACCCAATAATTTCTTCAAAACATAATTCATCACCCTCATAAAAATACTTGGTACATTAGTTAAACCAAAAGGCATAACCAACCACTCATAAAAACCTTATTTTGTCATGAAAGAAGTCTTCCACTCATCACCTTCTTTTATTTTGATCTGATGACACCCAATTATCAAATCAATTTTGGTAAAATATTTTTCTCTAGTCAAATTGTCCATTATATCATCCATTCTCGATATAGGAAACCTATGTTTCACTTTTATTTTGTTGATTTCTCTGGAATCAGTATAGATTCACCATTCTCCATTCTTCTTAGGTTCTAATAGAGAAGGTACTACACAAGGACTCAAACTTTCTTTGATCAAACCTTTCTACAACAATTCTTGAATCTTTTGGTTTAAGTCTTGATTCTCAGTAGGTGTCAACTGATGTGGTGCCTTATTTAGTAAACTAGCTCTAGGGATTAGATCCATCCAAAGATCAATGCTTCTCTTCAATGGAAAACCATTAGGTACATTGTCGAAAATGATTTCACTATAGTCGGTGAGTAACTTATCAATCTCCTTAGAGACACTATCCTCTATTTTCTTACTCATTTTTTTAGGAATTACAGAAAAACATACATCATTCTTCTTCAAATCCTTCACAAAATTTCTTCCTTTTATCAAGAAAAATTTCATAGATATGTAAACATTACTAACAGGTTCTTCAATCAAAGGTAATAATATTTGTCTTCTTCCATTGGCCCAAATAGTATATTTATGCAATCTCCCATCATATATAGCATGTCTATCATATTGCCAAGGTCTACCCAACAAAATATGACAACAATTCATAGGCATGATATCACATAAAACCTTATCATAGTACTTTCCAATTTTCAAATTCACATAAAATTATTCACTTACCAACAGTGTATGCTCATCTTTGATCCATGACATCTAATAGGGCTTCAAATATTCCAATATTTTCAAGTGCAACTTTGTAACCATTTCCTCAGATGCCAGATTCTCTGATCTACCACTATCAATGATTACCTTCCAAACTTCATTAGAAACAATACATATGGTCTTGAAAAAAAATTTCCTTACTGGATTTTCCTTATTAATTTCACTCCAAAGTTCTCTGCTTACCATCAAGTTATTTTCTTTCTCAAGTTCATTCGGTGACTCTTCTTGCACTAAAGCATTTTTACTATTACCGACCTTGTTACTTACATGTGTACACTCAAATGATCTATGTCCTTCTCAACAATTGTAACAAGTTCATCAAAAATCACCTTTATTATAACCAGCTTGGTAGTTACTACCTCTGCCTCTAGATGAACTTTCACCTTTGCACGCAGTCTTGCCTTTATCCAAAATTGTCTTTTCAAGTTCAGATCTACTATTTTCACCATAAGATCTACCTCTTCCTCTAGGGAATCTACCACCTCTACCTCTTTGTCTTTTCTCATGTCTCTTGTTCAATTTCTCCTCAACTCTCAATGCAAATTGATAAGTCTCTTCAATGTTCTCCAATTTGACCAAACTAATTTCTTCTTGGATGGAAACTCTTAATCGATTTAGCTACCTAGCAATTCTTTCCACATCATCTTCATCATGTGTAGATCTAATATCTAATCTATAGAAATGCTTAGTATATTCTTCTACCAAGTTATCTTTCTACCTAAAACTTCACATTCGCCTAACTTTCCTTTTAATTTATTCACCATTTTATTCCATACCTTAATTTTTTCTTTTCCTTTCCTTTTTCTATCCAACTAAAGATGTTCCAGCCATAAGGATGCCTAACTTTTCAACTTTGTGCTTGAAATTTTTACTTTCTTTTCCTTGGGTATATTTTTCATATTCAAAATACTTTTCCATCTCGGTGATCTAGTCCACCAATTCATCAGAATCCAATTTTCCACTATACTCAGGAGGGTTAAAGTGTGGTGTAGACTTCAAATTTGTCAAAGCCTTCAATAATATTTCCTCACCTTGATCAATCATTGGTGTAGGTTCTACATCACCTTATTCTTCCTCAATTTCATCATCACTAACATCTTCAAGATGCCTTCCTCTTCTCTGGGCTATTTCAAAAACTTCTAACCTAGCAACATGTTGTCTCAACATGTCTACCAATCCTAGATCTTCATTTCACCTCCCACTAACCATCTTGAAAGCCTCTGCAATTGCAAGAAAGATCACAATCTGCTACCCCACAAAAAATCAACTAGGGTTTCACAAGAAGGAACCCTCAAACCTAGATTCACAAACCTAGATCCAGATCTCAGAACTCTGATACCACCTGATGCAAGGGAGGCTGGGGAGAGGGGCCAAAGGTACACCATAACTAGATCCACCTTGTAGAGATCACATGCCAAAGAAAAAAAACACACAAGTGATAGAGAGAGAATGCATATATCATTTATATATTAACTTCAATTGATTCATACATGTCAGGCTGTAAGGCCTTCCTAGTTTAGGCCAGATATTACAATCAAATATAGAAGTCCTCCAACATGTGAGGATCTGAAACAATCTTCCAAATATCTAGCTTCTATCTTCTAACTGAACTAAATCCATAAACTACAACTAAAGATTACAATTTATACAAGAGGCTACCAAACAAGTTAGCCTTTAGATCCACCATCAACAAAAGGAACAACCAGATCTAGGTCCACATGCTTTCCAATGATATATACTATCATTAAATCCATGACCAAAGTTAATTGCAAGAGTTGGCCTCAACAGGAAACTAAAATAAACAACTCGATAAGCAAGGATAACCGAGCTTTAGACAAACATCATCGAGAACCAGGGAAATTCATTGAGCACTAGAGAGATAATCGACCAACCCCAGTAAATAAAGGAAACTGAGAAACACCGAACCAACTCAGTCAAAGAAGGAACTGATCAACATAGGAAAAAAAAAAAAACATGTTTTTTGTGACATAGGATTGCCAAAGACCTGAGATGCTCATGCATTGTATACTTAGGTTCATTCATTTAAATTATCATGAGATATTGGATTTTAGAGACATGGTTTAAAAGTTCTTGGTATTTCTACATTAGGATTGGCCAACCTTGAGTGTTTACACTTCAATTACTTTTTTGGGTGAATGTAAGAAGATACATAATGTGTATGACATCTTCTCTTTTTGATCTCTATTATGGTGTGTGGTCATTTACTTCTAATTTGTACCTACAAAAATATTTAGTGCTAATGTAATTCACATCTTTTTTAGTCCTTGTCTAGCCAATACTAGGAATTTTCAAAATGAAAATTTGGTATAAATAAATAATAAATGATTATTGACTTAATGTTGCATGTGTGTATACTTGTGAGAATTATGTGCAAGTTTTTTCTTATCCAATGAGAATGTATGAAAGATGATATATCTCCCTAATTGAATAGGTTTTTTATTAGATAGGTAGGGATTGAATGGGCCTTGATCCTAAATATAGTAAAAGATAAGAATTAAACATATTAGAATAGAAAACAAAGTCTAGATAGACAAAGATCCTAGAGAAAAGCACAATGAGAGTTCTTGTAAGGAGCTGAAAACCTTAAAGGGTTTTCAAAAGGACCCAAAACCTTCAAGGCTTTTAAAAATAACACTAAACCTCTAGGAGAGATTTCACAAATCCCAAAAGGTCATCCAAAAGTAGGACCTCTCAAATAGACAACTATAAAAATTATAGGGATTTCTTTCAAGGATCCACAAACCTTCAGCTTGACATTTGAAGCAGCAATTGAAGCTATCAAACAACATATAGAACTAAACATCTCATACAAAACTACATCTACACTAGGGCAACTCCCCTCCACCTCTGTAGAAGGGGAACCCACCTCAATAAACAAAAATAGAAGAAGGATAAAAGTGAGGTAACCTAAGAAAGTAACTATCTAGTCTTACACTAACCAGTACCAAGAGAATACCAAATATAGTAACCACCACCACCTCCCACCCACATATTATCACCTCTATATCGAATACCACCACCTTAGTAAGGAGAAGGACAAATAAAAGTAGGAGCCAAATACATCATTCCCCAACATAGATACCAAATGAAGCTCAACCTCAATTAGGGCTGGATTCACATCCAAAGAAGCCAAACTATAAGGAACCCAACCAAGAGCCACATAAGTCCAATAGAGAAAGGGGCCAATAGAAACCCAACCAAAACCTAGATCTAACCAAAAAAAACCAACATAGTGGTGGGCTCTTGAAAAGTGGTATCACTGGCCTGAACACTAATAAAATTAAAACTCACCACAACTTCCATAACAGAGAAGAAAAATAATAAAATAACTAGTAACACAATAAGCTCATGGTCATACATCTCAGACTCAATATACCACTCTAAAATTAGAATCAAATAAAACACCCTCATGGCCTCATATTTAATAACCTTGCACGTCTCCCTTCCCAGAGGGAGGAAGAAAACCTGAGAAATGTCATTTTTAAACAAAACTAAAAATTTAAACATCCATTTTATAGTGGTTCACAATAGGGGAACCACCATCACTAAAATTCTTGAACCAGGACCTTGAGAAGCCTAGGAACTCTAATTAGCAATGGTGCAATCCAAGGAGAAACCAAATAGGAAATCATTCAACACATGACTAGAGCCAAAAACATACACAAATCCCTCTTCCAAAGTACCCTGTTGTAGACAGAAAGAATCACCAAGCCACTTCTAACATCAACCAACCAAAAAATGAAGAGCAATATTCGAATGGGAAGGCATTAGTAAAAGAAAGGAACAATGAAAAGAAACATCATAAGGAATGATGCAAGACCTCTAATAGTAAAGCACCAATATATATAAAAATTTCCCAACCATATTACATACACTATCTATGGCACACAACATTCTCATGGCATCATAAATACTTAGCCATTCAAAACCATCTTCCAAACACAAGATCCAAAAATGTCCTAGCACGAGGAAAGCGTTAGAAGTAGTGGTGTTCCCTCCCAACACCTCAAGAACTCCATTCCAGTTCTTCAACCTAAGGTTTCTATCTCCTCTATCTCTCTAATGGTACACAATGGTGACCATGGATTTCCAACTGTAAGGTACACTATCACCTTGGCAATCTCCCTGAGTACTACCACACACCAGAACCAATTTCAAGACAAGGAGCATAAGACCAACATAAAACACCCAAGAAGGAAAATAAGTAAAATATCCCCCTCCCCTATTTCTAGAATAATGCACAAATATAGTCAAATACTCCATAAGGGAAGGAAACTAAGTCCTTTATCCATCACTACAAACACTAACAAGGAATCTAGATCTAGAATATTTAGTGAAGAACTCAGAATACCTAGAACAACTAGAAGAAAGTATGCATACCATGTTGAGGGAAGAAAAATAGGCATCTCATGAAACACCATAGGAAAAGATCACCTCTACCAAAAAAGAGGCTATAATATTCATATCTCTAGGACATAAAATTCTAGGACTTAGACCAAAAAATCATGATCCATACCTATGGAAATGGGGGAAAACTATGTAGGATAGGAAACAAGTCTCCCCTCTAAATGACATAGTCTGCATCTATAACTAGGCCTTCCAAAAAAAAAAAAGAATACCCAAGGACAACCTATAACTTCCTAGAGTTAAGGATACCAAAGGAAAAATGGCCCATCATCATTCTTGGAATATCCTCCAACATCAGCACTTGCAGAAATACTAGTTCCTCCCCCCCACCTTAGTGTGATGTGTGGTGAAACATAGTGTGCACTTCATTGTGTTATCTACTAGATTTAGTGAGACAAACCTAACTAAAAATACTTAAGTGGTGTTGTAGTTATATACTAGCGGCATATCTATTATCTCATATCATTCTTTAGCAGGGTAGTGAACCCTTCAATATTGATCTTTATTTGCACAATAAGCCCTTTGGAAGTGATCCTTTCTTTTAATTGACCTTAATGGGAACTCATATATTTGAGAATAATATTATCTATTTTTCTTTTTCCTTTTTTGTGACTTTCCATGTGAATCATTTGTTTCATGTGTTAATGGTTTCTATAATTTTAATGTTCATTTGTTTCAGTGATTAAAAGTTCAAAATTTTTAATGCTTTTAAAGTCATAATCTATGGGTGACTGGTTCACCTCCTCACTCAATTGTCTTGTACATATAATATTATTATTCAAGGCTGATGACTTTAACATGCCTCCATTGATATTTTATCAATAATACCTAATGCAAGAAGGTTTTCAATCAAGTAGTAAGTAGTAGCAACATCTTCAAGATATTTTTTTCCAAGATGATTATCAATTAGCATACTCTTATCCTTCACCATTTGTGTTCTATTCACTATTTCCAAAACTCAAATCCTTTATGGGTATATATATTTTTTATTTTCCTAGACAATTTTTTTAATGTTTATAAAATATATCAAAACTATTAGAGATAACTATATTACCATTATTATTTCTAAAACTTATTTTTTTAATTTTACATCCCAACCATTCATTTAAATTATTTAAATCAAATTTAAAACTTTATATTTACGGTTTAGAAAGTGTACCCATTACTTTGGATATTCTTGGATATTATTTGGATCTCTCACTATTCTTATTCTTCTTTCCTTTTCTCTTAGGTGTTCCACAAATAGTTAGGGTCATCTTATTGGTAATGGATAACCTCCTAATTTATATAGGAAGCATGGAATGTAAACCAACTTTAGTATTAATAATAATAGAACAAGGCAAGACATGACATTTATCCTCCTTAATAATATTGACACCAATTGATTCAAACTAAGAAATCAATACATTTAATTCCTACATGCAATCTATAATTTTTCATCCTCTTCACTACTCATAGAATATAAATTATTCCATGTTAAAATATTATTTGTGAAATATTTGGATTGATACATCTCACCAAATTTCTTATATAGTTTACTTATAGATGTCTCTTTAATGATATTGATCTGAATAGAACCTACTAAGTGTAATCTAGTTATACCATTGGTTTTATGGCTCATAACAATATACTTATGATCCTTAGTCATATTTATAGGTTTAAATAGGTTTTAACTAACAAGTTTTTAGGAATGGGAACACTAAGAGGAGGGGGAGGGGGTGAATCAGTGTTCACTATATTTTAACTTTTTACTTTAATCTTTATGCAGAACATACATGCTTAAGAACTGAATTAAACATTCACATAATCATGAAACATGAAATCAACACATGACACCAATATGGTTACGGGGAAACCCAAATAGGTAAAAACCCCGGTGGGACTTGATACCCACTAATAATCTCCACCAGTGTTTTGTGATCCTTGTTAGAAGATCCTTTACCCTATTAGGAGTAGTTTCACAATGCTTTTAGTACAGTAGACCTTGTTAAGGGTCAAACCCTATTAGGAGTCTTTTACAATGATCCCTGTTAGGGGAGTGGACTCACTGTCCTAGAGTTCACTGCTCAAATGGTGAAGGCTACAAACTTTTGATTCAGATAAACATGATATCTACAGGTGAACTATTCACCATGACACTACTTGTCATATGAGTTCCTTTGGTGCATTGATGTTTTGACCTGTAGAAAAAATCTAATACATCTTATGCTCACTTCACATACCTCTGCTCTACATATCAAATCTCTCTTTCTACTTCCATACTGAATACAATGGGTGCACCTTATATTTATGCGCTCATACCAATTATACAATTAGGTCACCCCTATAACTAGTTACAAAAATGCTTCCAAATGAATTGGCTTAAGCGTGCTTATAATTATACATGTACATATTTTGGAAACCTAAATACAATGGGTGCATAGCATTTACAACATTAATTTATAATCACAAACTAAAATAGTCACTATTGGCTCCGTGCTCTGTTCTTTGCTGGCACACACTGGCTGTGCAACTTCAATTGACTGTAACTTTCACATCTTTCCATATCTACTTGTGAACTCTTAGACTAAGCATAAGTATAGTCTAACAACCTAAATTTCTAGGGTGCATACCATAATTCATCCGTACACATGTGCACTGATGCTCTGAGTCTCTGGTGCTCTATATGCTCTCTAGTATTCAACACTTAACTAAATTTTGATCTTTACACTTAGTGTGCTGACTCCAAACTGCTATATGACTTTGTTTCCATAATGACAACACTATATATAGTCATATATCTTATTATAGACAACTTGCCAAAAATCTCCCCCTTTGTCATTGATGGCAACAAAGGAATATGGCCAAGTTGCTAACTATCCCTTAATACAAAAAACTTTTGTCTTCTATACATTTTTTATACATAATCTTATATCTCCCTATACATATATGTACTCCATATGCTATACAACTCCCCCTTCAACATTAGTGACAAACGTGTATCAGAAACTTTATCTACATACACTTACTGAGGGAAAACATCTAGATATGTAATCTTGAGGTTTTGGATCTCCTTCTTCCAAAAGGTTATCAGTGAATTGACTATCTATAGATGGGCGCATAATGGATATTGTAGCTTCTCCATCTTCTCCAATTTTTTGCTTAGACCTTGATCATAGGTTATCATAGTCTCATCAATCTCCTTTATGTTTTGACTGAGAATGTCTAGCGAGGGTGCAAGAGCATTCCTCAACTAAGTCTATCTAGACCTTATCTTTTCCATTTCTTTTTTTTCTTCTCAATTATGTCCAACTGACCTTGATAGACATTGTTACACATGTTTACATAAGTTGATGGGTCTAGCACTAAAATATTCACCTTCTCAATCACTACCTCTGCATCTTTGATCTTCTTAAGATGGGCATCAATGAACTTATCCTAATCCATGGATTCTACAATGAATTTCCTTCCTTGATTTGAAAATTCCTTCAATGATGCCATACCAGACTTAAGAGAGTTCAACTATAGTACAAAATTACTCATCAGTTCATTGAGTCTCTTCTTTAAGTACTTCACCTCTACCACTATGGTCATAGATTCTTCTGGGCTTGAAAATTTGACTTTGAACTGAGAGAGAACTGAACTTACATCATCAACTGAATGTATATTTACCATCTTCTTATCCTCTGGCAACAAACTGTTCAAAATACTTACTGATTCCACTAGGAGATGATTTCTCATTACTTGCTTCACCTTAGCCTTCTCCATAGCTAGGATGTTGAACTTAATTAGGTCTTCTTCCTTCCAAGAATCCAAACTACTAGTGTCAAGTGTGAAACTTGACAACAATGCTGAGGAGGGAGTGATGAGAGTGCTATCCATCACCTCTTGCTTCACCTTGACCAAATCAATAGAAGATTCATCTTTCTTTTCTACCTCTACTCCTTTCTTTTCTTCTTCTTTCTCATCAGATATATCCTCTATGATTACTTCTTCTTGCTGAGAGGGAGGGGTATTGTTGCATAGGATTTATGCTTCCTTAGTGCTGACAAATGCTTCCTCAAACTTGTCCAACTCCTTATCAGTAGTCGCTATGGCTATTTCTACATTATCTATGATAATTGTGTTGTCTTTGGGTGATTCTATCATGGGCACAGACTGATCTACATCTGTTTGAGTTTTTGTTATGGGTGTTGAGTCCTGAGGACCTATCATTAGTACATTAGTGGGCTATGCCACTTTATCTTCCTTGATGGGTGCATGAGTGATGGGCGCAATAGGTGGTTTGATATGTTGTTCTAACAACACCTTCTCAAATTCTTTCTCAATTTCCTTCGCAATCAACTCATAGTCTTTATTCATAATGTGAAGAGTCCTCATCTTGGTCCTTAGGTATGGCTTCACTAGATTCAATATTAGTTCCACTTCTTCTTTAGAACATATAGGAAGAGTATCTCCTAATAAATTTTCTCTTATTCTTTGATCTTCCTCATTAGCTTGTCTTTTTAGGTGTTCTAAAATGTCCCATACATTATCTAGAATTTTTGTTTTCAATTCAAGAACTTCCTTCTTGAACTTGATCATGTGCTTGATAATCATACCATGAATTTTTGACTTATCAATCTCAATGTAAGATTCATAGAACTTCCCTACTTGATCAATTCTTCCCTCATCAACAATTCTTCCATTCAAAACTTTACGGCTAGGTTTGAATACTACCTGAGGAGGTGCTTGAGTGTTTTTCTTTCTCCTTAATGCTCACGAGGATGGATGAATGGTGCTAGCTTCTTTCTTCCTCTTGAATAAAGGCTTATACTCTGTAGGAGTATCTTTGGGCACAAAAGGAGTACTGTCTTCTTTATCCTTCTAACTAACATCTTTTTCAATTTGTATTTTTTTCATCTTAGGATCTTCTTGTTCTTCTATTGTGCTCTTCAATTCTAGGGCAATCTTCTCATCCCTTTATTTATCAAGGTCTTCTTGTGATACACCATGTATTCTTTGGATCTTTGATGTGACCTTTGTAACCTTTTCTTTTTGTTGCAGCACTATTCATCTTAGCATCAAATTCTCTAGTCTTCTCTTCATAGGTTCCTCACCTAGGTTCATTGTCATCCTTAGGGGTTGATAGTAGTACCTATGCATAAGCTTCAAGAACTTGTTCTTCAACTTCATACCCAAGTGGATGAATCCACTTAGTTCTAGGTTCCACAACTTCCATACATGTAGTATCAATCTCCACCATGAAGCATATTGTATCCTTATACTTCTCTACAATACTCTCAGGAATCTTGTACCTCATCTGCATCCTTTCTCTGAAGGTCTTCAATTCCAAAGTGATGTAATCTCTTAGTGTGGTTTCTATGGATGCCTTGTTTGATATCTATGGCATGGTAGGAATGGACTTGTCTAGATACAAATCTGACACTTTACCAACTATATGAAGGTACATATAGATGATTAGGGACCTAAACCTGAATACCTTAGTCTTTTTGTGTTTGATAGCCTTGATTTTATCTATCAGCTATGTGTGCAAGATCTCACACAAGTTGAACTCTCCTTCTTTCATAGGACAGATGACTGCTAGAATAGTGCCCGCAGACACACTATTCACCCTGCTAGTGTGATGAAACTTGTAACCTAGTATCATTAACATCAATTTGATGTCTGGTTTCTCTATAGGCTCAATGGTCATGCTACACTTATCACTTTTGTATTTACACACTTGCTCCACCATTTTCCTGACATCCTTACCCATAGGAAAGATGGCACCTATCTTAGAAAGGCCTGTCATCTCATGAATTAAGTCAATTATGATTCTTACTAGTACATCTCCAATCCAAAAAAAATCATCATGAATTCTTCTCAACAATATCTTTATCCATTCAATTTCATAGAATTCATATGTCGTGGCATATTAAAAAATGGGGTGATCATTCCATTTTGTGTATTCATCCATGAACATTTTGTCTAGTTTCAACATTGTGTCCATGTGCACCCTTAACCTATCTAGTCCAACAGGTTCCTTTATACTCCAAAAGCTTAAGTCCAAAGGTGCATACTCTAAGGATGAGTATACCAGCCACGCAGGGGTCTAGAGATAAATTAGCTCCCACTGTGACCTTGAGGGCCATTTATTCAGATGTAGAGGGTGTGTCCACTTGGGATGCATCCAATACATTCTCAACAACATTGTCCTTCTTTCCTTTTGACCAAATCAAGCTCGCATCTTTTGAGGCCTTCACAAATTTGACTTCTACTTTAGGATCCAAAATTGGTTCTTCAACCTTTTGAGGGCTTTCTTGACCTTGCATCCTTGATCTATAGAACTTTGAGATATGTCAAGCCTTGTTACAGGTGTGAAAAATCACTGGAGGTCTATTATTCCTTAGTGCACTGACATGAGTCACCATTCTGCATGTTCTGGCTGAGTGACCATTATAGTTACATATCTGACATGTAACATTATGAGAAATTCTAACATTTGTCTAATTTTTATTTCTTTGATCTTGCTAAGTTCTATTATATTGGTGCTCTCAATTATCTAGATAATTTTGAGTCCATAATCAGAGAATTTTCTTAAGCCAAAGTTCAGTGCTTCAAAGAAAGGTTTAAAAGGACCTAAGTTCATGTGCATACAAAGATGGGCTTGATGATTTTCATGAGATATAGCTTGGGGAATAGGTTCAAAACCTTTCATTTGACATATACAGTTGGTCCCAACTCCTCAATTTTAAATCTAAAATGTTTAGGGGGTAGCCATTTTGAGGTGTTCAGTTAAATCTACATTTTTGCCTAAGTGTCAAATTATTGTACCTAGCCCTATTTGCCTTTGAATATCTTGTGTCCTATTAAGTTTCATAGCCTGCAACTTTGGGAATGTTTACATTGTATATCAAAGAGCTTATGTTTCAAAGCTCAAGCCATTTCAAGTTCGTTTGATAAGTCTTTGGATCCCCCAAAGTTGGCTTTCCAGATTTGTCCTATTTCTCTAATCTGCATGATTTTCTGAGTGGCCTTGTTTGACTAGTCATAACTTTTGACCCTGTGACCCAATTCACAAAATTCCTCTAGTAATATTTTCCAATGCTCATATAGTCCTTGTGTTATAGTTTTCAAGCCATGATGAATCTGTTTGCTCAGTTTGCCAATATGATTCTGTGTGCAGTTTCTAACATTTTAATGAGGATCAGTTGCATAGTTTAGTTGGAGGCCATGTTCGGATCAATGCATTTGTCATGCCCAAAAATAAACAACCAAAAATGTAACAATTTTTTTTAAAAGGTGAAATGTTCTAGGTTCTTTCACCATTCTGAGGGTATTAATCATGTTAAGAAGTTTCACTGTAGGGTGTAAATGAACATATATTTGGTAAAGCTACTAAATTAATAATTTGATTCATTCTTAGTTAGGTTGGAACATTAATACTGCTAACTATAAGTCTATTGAATTGATTACCAATTATAGAGTTTAATGACTAAAATCTATAATTATCTTTTAAATGGTTATTGTCATACACCAATTATACCCCAATCTTGCAACTCACCAATCTATTTACTTACTAACTAATAGTTCAATTATTGATTCTACATGTTAACACTAAATCATTTCCTTTATTAGCTAATTGGTTCGATTAATAATAAAAGAGGACAATCATCTTAAGTATCATTTCACCCATTAACTAAATTCCTAATCTTATTATTGTGGGTCCTATTTCACTTGTTACACTATTTACCAAATGATCAAATTAAAATGTTAACTTAATCAATTAATACATCAAAGCTAAATCTAATTACACCATCATTAACTATAACTTAACAACCCGTTTTAAGCCCCAATTCAGTTCTATACCCATTGATCAAATAATTCACTCACCAACCTATTCGTATCAATCCCAAGGGCCTAATTAGATAATAACCAAATAATGACTAGGTGGGTTAATATGAAACACTAAACCCCCTTGACTTGCTAATCACTTGATTAGCAGTGATTAGCTAATAGCAAATGAACAATTATAAATAGTATACTATGCTATTGATATAACACTTTGATTTGACAAAATTTACATCTAAATACATTAACAATAAATCTGCTACTCAACAATTAAGTTTATGAAGCTAATACCAAAATAAAATTAATGAATAATAATAAACAATCTAATTTCAAAAGTACCTAAATCCACCACTATATACTTAATAAATTCTACTCAATATCTTATTCTAGTCATAAAGGACAATCATAATCTTAAAGATTAACTTACTAATCTACCACTAAAACCAACTAACCTATTAACCTATCACATCCTCCCTACAAACCTATTCATCTAAGACAATAAGTAATTTTTAATATATTTAATAGCATCCTAATAAACAATTTAAAAAAAAACCCAAAGTCTAATCCACTACTAGCTAACCATTCTACCATCTATCTAGGTGCCACCTCATACACCTAGCCTATCTACCCCTCCTTACCTACTAGCTAAGGCTCAAGCCCATAGGGGGTGCATCCCAAAGGAGAGTACTAGGAGGCAAGAATCAAGTGGGTCCCACTTGCACCATGGAGGATTTTTGCACTTTCCAAGGGATAGAAGGGGATAGATTAAGTTTAAGTCAAAGCATGCATTGAATAAAGTTCTTTGCCTTCCCAAGGTGAAACCCAAGTAGTGGGTACGCAGGTCAAAGGGGAAGGTACTTTTTATGACAAGAGGGAATGTGCCAGAATCTAATGTCAGAGTTAGGTGCGCTTGGGGAAGACGTAGCTTGCAAGTTGAGTGAATATTAAAGCCATGTCAGCTCATGCTATGCATAGAATTTAAGGAGAAGACAAGGCAATGAAAATTTGGGTTGAGTGTCACTTCTCAAGGGGGCCCCTCTACTCACGCAAGGGGTATTATTTGACCATGAAATAAACATATTTCATTTCCAAGTCAGTCCTCTAGCACCTGCATATGGGAAGAGGAAAAGACTATAGTGGGGCCCACAAACAAGTGGAAGGGGGGAGTTATGGGAAAAAACATTTATTAGAAAAGTTTAATTGAAAATACAATCAATCATAAATTAGTGGGGTATTAACATGGTAAGAGGTAGTTTAGGCTACCAAACTTAATTAAATGCTTGTGTTAAGAGGGGAAGGGGAATATTCTCTGTGGTAAGAGAATATTTCCCTTCCTCATACAAAATCCAAAGAGCTAATTGCTCTAATAAAATTCTAGGAATGTCATTTGTAAAATAAGACTAAAGCTTTAACATATTGATCTCTTTATTTTATTTACTAGCCATAGGAGAGGTATTAGATTGAAATTAATAGTTCATTTTAAGCATTGCATTGAGAAGGTAATGAATAAAGTTTTGGATAAAGATGGTCTTAACAATAGTGTTTTACCTTATCAATTATTCCATGACTAAATCATTTGGAAAGAATAAGAGATGGAAAGGTTTCCTTTCATCCAAGTATAGTCTTATTAAGTATGAGTTTGGTCCACAATGAGATAGATTGCAATGAGCTTACAACTGTAAATCTAGATATTAAGAGATCCTTTGGTTAACCATTTCAATGAAATTTTACTTGCTAATAACTGATTTCATTTCCTTTCATGCCAACTTTGAATAACATTTTACAAGAAGCCTATCTCCACTATCTCAAGAGGTAGAGTCAAATAGATATGAAAGAGAAGAGTCATCATTTTCATAATAGTTATCTTTTAAAATACCATATCTATCCCTTATGATGGAGAAGAATCACAATTACAACAAGATATTACAAATTGGAGAGAGTACTCAATGAGAGCTCAATAGTAATAGCAACTTCTCTTTATCATAATTCATTTACCACTTCATAATGGACCAAAGAATGGAAATAACTTTACAAATTGTAGCAAGAGGAGGATCTTCTTCAAGATCAACAATACAACAACATATGAAGTTTTAATACAAGCTCATCCAGGAAAGGAATCCTTCAAGAGTTTTTTTTTCTACATGGATCTTGACTTCAATACCTGTAATAAAAAGGGAGAGAACCATGGGTTCTCACCACCCAACCTAGGTCTCTTATGAGACCACCCCCGAGCTTGGAGAACCAAGGCTAAACGGGTATGCAACAAGATCAACAAGATGTTCACAAAACAAGTCACAAAAACATACATTCAACAAATTACTCCCTCCCAAGGCTACACAAATGAGTCTTACAAGCTCATTGAAGAGGGTGGAGGTGGGCTTTTCTAAGGGGAGAATGCCATTGCATACTAATTTCTCAACATGAGCATTTTGTTGCCTCTTCAAGGCTATATAACCAATATCTTCATACACATACAAATTTCTCAACATGAGTATTTTGTTGCCTCTTCAAGGCTATATAACCAATATCTTCATACACATACAAATTTCTCAACATGAGTATTCTGTTGCCTCTTCAAGGCTATATAACCAATATCTCCATACACATACTTTGCTTATCAATATCCACAAAATACAAGAATACAATGGCTTCCATGGTGCCCATACACCATGAACTTATCCCGCTTCTCCAAGAGAAGAGACTCTCACCTCATGGAGAGCCCAACTAACCCCTCCACCTGTAGGCCACTTCTTCCCTTCCCAAAAGGGTGAGTAATGTCTCACACCCATAAACAAGAACTCCCTCATTCAAGCAAGAAGAAACAAGAATAAACCATGAAATCAAAACCCAAAATCCCTCCATTACAACACATTGTCACAACAAGAACCAAGATTCATATGCATGAGAAAGCAAAATATAAGTTAATCTAAAGAGCAAGTAGAAAGGCTTCCATGAGAAGAGTAACCAACCTCCACAAGTGTGATGGAAATGGAAATTTGAGAAGAGATTATCCACTATCCTTCCTCAATCCAAACCCTAATGTCTCCAAATGTAGAGAGTGGGTGAACACCCACTAAATCTCCTAAGGGCCTCTAAAAAGGCCTCCAAATCTCTACCCACCCACCATCCATAAATGCAAACTTGACTCTATGGCCATGTTGTCTTTCCTTGTCCCCCCATGATAAATGCTTGATTGAAAGAAAGGGGTGGAGTTGGGTAGAGATCATGACTTATCAAATTTCGAAGTTAAGGGTAAATGGGTCATAAAATGGGTTGCCAAGGTCACTAGGAATTTCTAGAGATGCTCAAAACCTCCCTAACCCATACCCCTATCAATTAGATACTTAAATTATGCCAAAAATGACCCTTAGAACCCCTTATTGGTCTCAAGAAGTGACTAGAACAAAGATGAACTAAAGCATGCACATAACAAGTGTCAAGTGACACTAACGATTACACATTACATACCCAATGCATGTCCTGGATGACAACAAGGAATTAACTAATAACACACATGCAAAAATCCACATTTACAAGGAGTTCACATTATAACGAGGCTTTTAATCCCATATCAGATTAAGCTTTGGCTTACTCAATTCACATATGTTTAACCTTGGTTCTCCGATTAATTCCATGGTTCTCTTACCTACACACTGCACATCAAGCATCGGTAGTTCAAGATGATAACATTACTTGAGATATACATATTCAATTCTCAATTTGGCAAAATAATCAATATACATAATTGAATTCTAATTGCTATATTCAGAATCCAAATTTTCCATTCAAAGTGTTTAAGCATCAAAATTACATAATCATAATGACATGTCACCTATGGGGAAATCAAATTTAACATGATCCAATATTTCCATAAAAATCACACTACTAAATATGCATAATCAAAATCTCATCATATTCTAAATTCTAACGCACATCATAAGGTGATCCACATGGCATAGTAATCATCATCAAAATATAGTATCTCAAGTCTCTATCAAAATAAATCAACAAGTGTATCAATGTATCCTCCTGGAGTTCATCAAAAAGGTATGGGTACTATGATCTCATCTACGCTGCATCCTCCCATGAAGCCATGACCTCATCATAACAATCCCACTGGACCCTAACTTGGTCCAGCTCTCTACCTCGAAGTGCCAAGGTCCATTAGCCCAAAATGCGAATGGGCTCCAAGGCTATCTGTTCATCTGACTCGACCTGAAAAGAATCCCAATCTATAATGTGAGACTCATCATAATTATACTTCTACAATACAGACACATGAAATACATCATGGATGTGTGACAGGCTAGGTGGCAAGGCTAAATGGTAGGCAACTAGCCCTATCCTCTCCAATATCTCAAAAGGTCCAACAAAATGAGGTGCTAACTTAGAGCCCTTTCCAAAATAGATTGGACTCTTATGTGGATGCACTCTCAAGAAGACCCTATCACCAACAATATACTCACGGTCTACCCTCTTTGCATCTGCATACTTCTTTTGTCGATCCTGGGCCTCTCTAAGGCACTGCCTAATCAGGATCACCTGCTGCTCCATATCCTTGACCAATTGAGGTCCAATAGATACCATGTCCTTGATCCTATCCCAACTCAGTGGTGTCTTGCAAGGTCTACCTTACAAGGCCCGATATGGTGGCATACCAATAGATGAATGATGCCCATTATTATAGGCAAATTCTACTAGATGTAGGTATTCCTCCCACTTGACCTGATGGTCCATCACATACATATGTAACATATCCTCTAACACCTGGTTAACCCTCTCTGTTTGTCCATCTGTCTAAGGGTGATATGTCATACTAAAATTGAGCCTAGTGCCCAATACCACTTGTAACTCTCTCCAAAAAGCTAATGTGAACAAGGAGTCTCTATCTGAGATGATATTATGGGGAATGCCATGAAGTCTGACAATATCCCACAAAACAACTTGAGCTACATCTCGTGTTGTGAATGCAGTATGCATGGGTGAGAAGTGGGCAACCTTGGTCAATGTGTCAACCATCACCAAGATGGCATCATGGTGGCAAGAAGACATAGGGAGACCAACAATAAAGTCCATGGATATAACATCCCACTTCCACTCGGCAATCTCATGCAGCTATAGGAGCCCACCTGGATGACTGTGCTCAGCCTTGACTCTCTGACACTCTAGGCATCTAGCCACTATGCTGGCAATTTGCAATCTCATGCCTGGCCAGTGATATAGTTGTCTCAGATCGGCATGCAACTTCTTAACTCCTAGATGAGCTACATAAGGTGCTCTATAAGCCTTGAGCACAATAAAATCTCACAAATCCCCTGTAGAGGGTACATAAATGCGCCCTCTATGACGTAAAAGTCCATCAGACTCTAAGGAATACTCAGCAAATCTTCCCTCAAGGGGTCTCTGAGAATGAATAGACTGACAAACCTCTACATAAAATCCATCTTCTGACAAGTGATGCAAAATACACTCCCTCAAATCTATACTAGTGCTCATAGAGGAGAGCTCGAGCTGCCTCCTACTCAAGGCATCTACAACTACATTCTCTATTACTTTGATGTAGTGAACATCAAAGTCATACTCACACAAAAACTCCATCCATCTCCTCTTCCTAGCATTAAGATTGGGTTGTGAAAAGATGTACTGAAGACTCTGGTGATCTGAATGGAGCTCAAATTGGTGACCTAGAAGAAAGTGTTTCCATCTCACCAAGGCATGAACTACTGCTGTGAGCTCTAGGTCATAAGTAGGATAGTTTAGCTCATGGGTCTTCAACTTCCTGGACTCAAAAGCTATAGGGAAACCATTCTACATCAGAACTACTCCTAATCCATCCAAGGAAGCATCAATGCACACCACAAAGTCCGCTGAAGGATCTGACACTGCTAAGATTGGAGCACTAGTGAGGGCTCTCTTGAGCTCCTAAAAAGCTCTCTCACACTTCTCCATCCATTCATACTTCTTCCTCTTTCTCTGAACGGAAGTGATAGGATGAGCTATCCTAGAAAATCCTGCCACAAAGCGCTTGTAATAGCCTGCTAAGCCCATAAAACTCCTGACCTAGGTGACACTGGTGGGTGCTGGCCAATCCATAATGGCTCTAATCTTTGATGGGTCTATAGAGATCCCATCGCCAGATATAACATGACCAAGATAGTGCACCTCAGATCTAAAGAAGGCACATTTGACAAGCTGCCATATAGCTGATTCTCTCTCAAACACTGCACAACCTGTCTTAGGTGCTCTTCATGCTCCTCCTCATTATAGGAATAGATCGGTATATCATCAAGGAACAATACCATAAACTTATCCAAGAATGTACAAAATACCCCATTCATGAGGCTCATGAACATAGCTAGAGCATTCGTGAGGCCAAATGGCACCACTGTGAACTCATAGTGACCATACCTCGTACGAAAACCAGTCTTGTGGATATCACTCTCCACAATCCATAACTGATGGTAACCTGACTTCAAATCTATCTTTGAGAATACTCAGACACCTTGCAACTGATCAAATAAATCATTGATCCTGGGGAGTGGGTATCAATTCTTAATTGTTACTTTATTCAACTACCGATAATCAATGCACAATCTAAGTGATCCATCCTTCTTCTTCACAAAAATCACTGGTGCACCCCAAGGTGATACACTAGGTCAAATATGCCCTTTCTCCAAGAGCTCTTCTAACTGAATCTTGAGCTCATTGAGCTCATGTGTGGTCATCCTGTAAGGTGCTCTAGATACGGGCTCGGCTCCTGGTATAAGATCTATGTGAAAATCAACTGCCCTAGGTGGAGTCATACTAGGTAGCTCGGTAGGAAATACATCTGTAAACTCTTGAAGAATAAGGTGGTCCTCAAGTGAAGGCTCCCCTTCTAAATCCTCCTCTCTATCACTAATGGTGATGGAAAAAAAATAACTGACATCCCTTCCGCATGCACCGCCTAAGCTGCATAGCAAAAATCATGCGAAGGGATATGGATCTCTGTACTCCAAATATCACTATAGAAGTACCATGATCATCAACACACTCAACCCTCTTCTATCGATGATCCAACTTGGTGCTATGGGAATATAGCCAATCTATGCAAAGGACTACATCATAAGAACCTAGAGTGGTAATGCAGAGATCAAACATTATGATTAAGTCTCCTATCTGAATCTGACAATTGTGAACTAAGGAACTAACAGACACCCTAGCTCTTGAGGCTAACTCAACCTCCCAACTGACATCCTATCTAACTGCCACTAGCCCACAATCCTCCACTACATATGGAGATATAAAGGAGTCTGTGGCTCCTAAATCAAATAGTATAGAAACACTAATACCCTGACTCATACCTATGGCCTCTATAACCGTGGCCTAGTGCTTGGCCTATCGATTATCTACCACTGCAAAAACTCTATGGGATCTACCCATATCTCTGACTGTAGGCTCTGAGGTAGCTCCTCTCTCTGTTATCTGCTCTACCACCCCCTAGTATATCTACTTCCCTTCCAGAAGCTTGTTGCTCCTGCTGCTGATCTACAACTGGTAATCTCTGTTGAATTACACCAATCAAATTCTGAAGGACATCCATGATAGCCTAATTAGGGTTTGGTGGGGGAGGAGGTAGTGGTGGAGGTGGTGGAGGTGGTCCACCTCCCCATTTTGCACTAACTCATGTAACTCTACGACCTCGTCCTCGCCGGCCAGCTCATGTGACAACAGGCATCCTACACAATAGGTTAAGTTAGATGAGTTGAAATGTAATGGGTCTAAAGGTTCCAATGTTGAAACCTAGGCTCTGATAGCATTAAGTGCCTTGTGATTAATCAAGATGTGTCAGTTGTTGCATCATGTTTTAGGAATGGGGATGAGTCATCTTTCCAATTTTCAGCCCCACACGTGCCCATTTGACATGTTTGCTAAAGCCATTTAGTTTGTAGATTGCTATTTTTTTCCATTAGTGCATAGTTCAATTTTTTGAGTAGCTCAATTTGGGATCTTATCATTTGCACCCAGATCAAGGTCAAGAATAGTTGAAAGATGTTCTATAATGTAGACATGAAGGTGATTATCCATAATAAATTTCAAATTATGATGAATCCGATTGATCACTTTGCTCGATCAATTCCAAATGCAGTTTCTACGAATCTGATTGTTTCAGTTGAGGATGTTTTAAGTGGCCAACATTCAAAGTTTAACAATTGATAGTTGGTTGATTATTTGATGAATCTGATTGTAGCCTTGTTTTCTAATTATGAGAGAGAATCACTTTCCAATGGTTTTAGATCGTGAGGGTTCCGTTTGACATGATTGCCAGGTCAGACAAAAAGGTGTTTTATAATGATAAAAGTGTCGATGGAATAATTGTGCAAAGTAACCATTTTTAGAGAGTTATAACTCAATGTTAGAAAAAATTTTCCAGGTGGTGGTTGTTGTGTCACATTCCTTTCACTTAAGACTTCTACCAGATTCAGTGGTTTTCCATCAACTCTTCATTTGGTATTTTTAACTAATCTCTTCCCAAGGCAGTCGACAATGTTTTCAGTTTATGATTTGCCAATAGTTCTAAACGTCATTTTCAAGTTTTAAAATCTCACACCTCTCTCATTGTTTAATGAACCCCTTTGACATGGTGATTGTCTATGGTAAAAATTTTGTATTCACCAAGTTTTATCATTTAGTGTTATGTTTTGATCAATGTTTTAATGGCACGATTGGAGGCATTTTATTCAAATTTGTTGGCTGGCGAAATCATGAAAATTGAATTTTTTAATGGTGTCTAGTTGATCTGATTGATCTGGTTGCAAGTGCAAGACATTTTGAATGATTTTGGAGCCTTTGGTTTGAAATCTAAACTTTTTTAGGCTGGACCCACTTGGGGTCTAGCCTGCCTCATTATAAAAGGATTTCCTTGTGGGCCACAGGTGGTTCCTTTTTCTTTTTATTTAAAGGTTGCACTTAGATTCGAGCCTGAGAAGGGCCTAAAGATATTTTGTTTTTTAGACACATCCAAGGTTCCAAGGCACTTTTATTAAATGATACAAATGTTCTCTCAGTTGATGATCCTCTCATAAGGATAGTTGAGCCTGACCATAATATTGTCCCTAAAAATCAGTTTTCTTTAATAGGATTTGTAGCCAATTTCAATTAAAAGTGAATCCAAAGTGTTAGCACATGAAAAAAAATTTCATGGCTTCATGTCTTTCCCCTATTCTCTATAGTTAGTTTTGTGTCCCTAGCATAAACTCTTAGTTCAAAATTCAAAAGATGTAGCCGTTGCATGAAAAACCCTTTGTTAAGCCCTGGGCTCATTCTAATTTTGTGCTACTTCATTCAAGTCACTTAAAGTTCCTATAGCACATGTGATAAATTGTTAACCTCTTAGTCACATGATCGCATGAACCTTTTTCATGCTTTGTGATCATGTGACTAAGGTTTGATGTCGGCCCTTTGATTTAATATTTCCCTAGGTCTAGAATTTTAATTATTTCCTAAAATCCTCAACGCTTTATATTTTCTTGGGCCCGGCCTTCTAACAACATTTACATCTAATGGTCATCATTAAAGTGCAAGTGATGTGTCAGAGGCTTGCACTCTTGTGACAACCATTGATTCATTTCCATGACGTAACACTTTCTCTGTAGGTGGGTCCAGTGCCAGGTAGGCTCACGTGGCAGTCTCATTCATCGAGATATCCTATAATGCATGACGGGCCTGGTATCACAATTAAATGATCCCTGATTGATGGTTGGCATGTAAGTGCATAGAATCTTTTGAGCCTTTCAGATCTTGCACCAGCCGTCCAATCTTCCAGGCGGTATAGTGTTCTCAATGAGTCCTAATTGCCATGTAAGCATAGTTGGCGGTCTCTGATTGGTCCATGTAATAACATAGTGGTAGTTGTCATTGGGACCTAGTTTTCAAATGCATCAGAGGGTCCTGACCTTGTCAGTAAATCAACAAATGGCATAAGTTCATATGAGATTTGTCAGAGGCTTCAGATTTTGCGATGGCCATTGATTTCTTTTGGTGTCAGGAGGTTGTCAGGGAAGGGAAGAGATTCTAAATCAATGGAAGATGTGTAATCTGATGGAATCATGTTAGGCCGTGCAAAGATGAGACAACCATTGATTTTGCTAGTGCGGGCCCAGTTAAATTTCTTCAGTCTTTTGGCAATTCTGATAAAGTGGTTAGCGGCTCGATAAATTTCAATGCTTTTCGCTTGTTCACGTAATAAAGTGGTGGTGTTCCAAATCATTTGGTGATTCAGGAAAGGAAGGTCACATGATCACTAAGTATTTTAGTGATGACTTAAATTGTTCTACGAACTGGTGCAAACCTTTTGTTGCCAAATCACCAAATATAACTAGGATAAGTTTATTTTCCTACAGTCTCTAGTTCGTAGGGTTAATTGGTGAGTTGAGATTTCATTTTGTGATTAAGGAAATGACTTGTCATGTAGTCGCTAGGAGTTGACCTAAGGTTTCAGGTTGAGTTAAGATCATAAAAGACCATGAAAAGGGAGGAATCAGACGTCCAGGACTTAAAGTTGATTCAAGTACAAATGATGACCACCAATTTGCTACTGGCGCTTGAAACTGACTGTTTGTTTTGAAATTCAAATTTCTTGGAAAATTTCCTATGACCTGAAGGACTAAAATTGAATGCAGAAGTGACTAGACCTGGTAGGAGATGATCTGTTTGCCATTTTAGTGTGGTCCAGGGTGTACCATGATCATCTGCAGGGGTTTGTACTATGTGGTTTTGTGCTCGAGGCGTGCTGCAAGTGGTCGAATAGGTTGACATTTTGGATGTTTTTGTGGTTCTCAATACCTTCTTAGTGATATTTATCATGATTGAGGATCAATTTGAGATTTTTTTCTCCTGGTCACCTGGGTTTCTTCCCTTGTAATAAATTTATGACCATTTCTGGTGGGTTTAGTGGGTGAAACCTTAACCCTAGTCATTTGTAGCTTGTTGCAACCTATTTTGGGTTTCCAAGATGACTAGGGAGTATACATTGTAGCATTTTTTATTTTGTAAAGGTTGTTGTTGATGGTATGATACTGAGCAAGGAGAGCCTAGATTTTGGGTTTTCTTCTTTGGCATTTTGTTGTTTGATAATGTATTGATTTTGCAAGTCTTAATGAGAATATAGTTGAATTCCAATCTCATAGTGGTGTATGTCTTTTTTTTTTGTTCCTGAGATCATATATGTTGATTTTAGAAAGTGGGTTAGCATATGGTAAACAAAGAGTATTTTGAGATTATCTTTGAGTTCCTAACAAAGTTAGGATTAAAGCCTTTCAGGTAGTCTCAGTGAGTTCATGGCTTGATAAGAATTTGATGTCCTGGTATGTGAGTGAGAGGCGTAATAGGCAAAGCACTTATCCTGAATTCAAGTGTGTTTGAGTTAGGGTCTTCAGTTGATGTATGCTATTAGGTGACTCTATACCCTGGTTAAGCCACTGATCCTTTCTCTAGATGGAGTCCATCATCATCAATCACACACACACATTCAAATGATAAAATCTTTAAATAAATTTGTAAGGGTATAGTTGTATATTATTTTGTGATTCCTTTGAAGAAGTGAATCAAGGGTACACCCGCCTAAGCATTAAGGCTCAAAGTGTAGGAGGATCTTTTTTGATCCTTGTTAATTGGCCCTCTTCCTTGTAGACTTTAGAGTGGTGATAGAGTCAAAGTTTTATTAAAGTTATCCATCAAAGTATAAATCTACAAGTTGAAGATCAAAGGGAACCCACAACAAAATGGTGACTCTACTGGGGAGAGTCTAGAGGTAAAAGGTTGTTAAATGTACTCTTGTTTTCCTATTGTATTTAGTTAAAAATTTTCCCATCTAGGTGGGTGGTGACTCAAGAGGTTAGAACCAGTGCTATAAGCTATAAATCATTGACAAGAGGAGAAATACTAGGTCCTTTGTCAGAAAGAATCTAGAGGTCACTCTGGAACAATTGCCTATATAGGAAAAGAAGAGTTGGATTACAAGGAATGGTGAGTCTACTAGTGCTCCAATGAGAGAACAAAGAAATACTAGAGTTAGAGCACCACATGTTTCCTCAAGTGAGGAAGGTTCACAAGACAAAGTTTCTAGATCAGATGGTGGTCGCTCTGAAGATAGGTTTTATGATACCCTAGAGCCTATATTTCAGGACAAGGGTCCATTGCTTGTAGGTCAGGATGAACAAGCCAGAGAGATGGGTTTGGAGATTTATTTAAATTTTGATGAAGATATTTTCAGGAGGAAGCCCATTAGACCAAGGCAAGTCCATTTCCCATATCAAAATCTTACTGATATGGATGTGTCATCAGGCTCTGATGACATTATGGTAGACCCAAATGATTTAAATGCACTAAGGTTATAGTTGGCAGAACAAGATGCCATACATAAGAGGTTACAAGAGGAGAGAGAAGCTAAAAAGGTGAATGCTCTAGTACAAAGACAATCTCTCCTTAGAAAGATTAATGAAATGAAGGAGAGAAACAAGATGCTTGCTTCTGCTCCTAAGACTTTGCAACATGATGTTTTTGGTGATCTTAAGGCTTTGAGGAGTGAGCAAGAGTGCTTACTACAAGATCATGAATTTGATAAGGAGGGCCCTGTGGTTTGATAGGTTCAAAGTTATGCTTCCCTTCCTAAAGATAAAGATGGACATGAGATCACTAGGCCTATTGTTGCCATTGTTGAGAAAGGAAATCAAAAGATGGTGGGACATCAAAATAGTAGATCATTGACAATACCAGGGGTCCCACCACCCAATTCAAATAAGGACATAGAGATAGAAAGAACAAGAAAAGAAGATGAAGTCATTGCAAGAGAATTAGAGAGGGCTGAAATTGAAGCCTCTATTGTAGAAAAGAGAAGAAAGATCCAGTTCTTGAAGGCTTCATCTCCAAATTCTCTTGGTCCATCTACTACTGAACTAGGTATGCCATTTATGACTACTACTATTCCACTTAGTAATGCTACTAGTTCAATTCCTTCTTCATCTGCTAGGATAGGTGTTGATCCTAGGCAGCGGTCAAATGCACAAGTAGATGGAAATGTAAATGCAAATGTTAATCCTAGGGTTAACACTAGTTCAAGTTTTCAAAGAAGACCTATGGAATTAGAAGGCTATAGGCAAATTAGTTTTGATGGAATTCCTAGTTACCTGAATGCTTTTCCAAATGATATAAGAGATAAGGTGATGGGTGTGCAAACTGCTTTTATTTTTGTACATTCTTTATACACTTTTGCCTTGTCTTAAGCCTGACCAAACCCCTGTTATGCCATTAATTATTAAGGAATATAATGCATTTAATAAAGTCTTAAGGTTCGAAATATTTCTTGAAGAATGGATGGTTAATGCATAAATATTGATGCATTTTGATTCATTTGGCTATAGGAACTTAGCATGCGAGAGTATGGAGTTGGCTGTATAATTGAAGGAGCAGTTTGGAAGCTATAGTTTTGTTATATTATTTTAGGCAAATAGTTTTGAATGGCTAAATAGATCAGTTTTGGCCGTATGTTATTTTAGCCAGGTTGTTTTGTAAATTGTTATGTGTGGCCAGCGGCCAAAACAAATCATCATCTATGTTTAGGATGAAGGCCATCGGCCATTATAGTTTAGCTATTAATTAGTTACATATTCTGAACCTGTATAAGCAAGTGTTAAAATCACAAAGATAGTGTGTGTGGATGCATGATATATAAAAATTCTGATAAAATTATTTCTCTGAGCTTTTGGCATTAGAAATGTGGAATCTTTGTAGTAGCATGTGTTAATTTAGTTCTCACCATGTGAACCAGAGGAAGGGCCCCCTCTCGGGAAACTTGGTGAGATCATTCTAGTTTTAGATGTTTATTTTATATTTGTTGTATAATCTCTTTCATTAAATTCTAAATCTATGAATATTTGATGAAGGGTGCTCCCCTTAGTACCACAAACACATAACAAAAATAGAGAAACAACAACAATAATATGCAAGAATAGAAAATTGGCTTCTTATTATCTCCACAAATATGGAATTATAAAATTTTAGAATTACAATATGCAAAGCCACATGGGCATTCCCTTACAATATTCTATAGGAAAAATCCTCGAATCAATACCCAGATCTACTACCCACAACTATGCTAGACAACACTACGGGCCTTCTTTATATAGGCAATTTCCACCGCCCGAGAAGGTTCCAGAAATTTAGCCCTAAGGGCTGACCCAACTTAGAATTATTTTAGTTTTCAATTTATTACATCAGAGTCAGCTCAAAATAAATTTTGAAACCTTAACATAAATTTTGAAGAAAAATTATTTTCCACCATTTGAGGTGGCCTGACTTCCGGAGACCATAAGTCATCACCATTTGACCCGATTGACTATTATAACCCCATTTCAAAAATGCCACGAAGCGCTCTACAGGCTTGACCCAAGCAAAGCACCCTTCACCCAATTTTTCAACCTCATCTGGGGCCTCTAAAGCCTTCAAAACTAAGTTCAAAGTTTCTATACCCTATTGCCAATACCGAAAATCTTCAATATCTTCAAAACTAGACCTGATCTAGCCATGAAACTTTGTTGGTAGATTGATATGACTAAGATGAACCTCCGTATGTAAAATCAGAACATTTCAAGATCGTAAGGCCAACTTACTAAAAATAGCAAGTTTCCATAAATAGCAGCTCTACACAAGATAGCCCTTATTGAATATAAAAATAGAAATATTTTGTGGGTGATGCCAGATTGCCCTTACACCCAGGATGCTCCTGCATCAGACACCTGGGGTAATTTGAGAAGTGACCCTGTCACGACTCAGGTGTGCAGAGGAAAACCAAGATGGTTAACCTCCTCCTTTGTTAGCCATGATGCATCTTCAACAGGTCATCCTTTCCATTTGACCAAATAATCTTCATATGTCTTGTTCCTTGTACTTCTACCAACATGACTATCCAGTATGTCTTCAATCTCTTTGATATCTGAACCGGTTGCTAGAATAATCCATTACGCTGTTGCAACCTCATCTTCAACACCTCCTTCATGATACTCTGTCAAATCTAAAATGTTAAACACTGGTGAAATATTCAGCTCAGTAGGCAATTCTACCTCATATGCATTTCCTAAATCATGCTTCTTTAGTATCGTACATGGTCCAAACTTCTTCATTTTCAACTTGTTATATGTACCAACTGGAAATCACTCCTTCTACAAATGAACCATGACTTCATCCCCAACCTAAAATTCCTTATGCCTCCTTTTCTCATCTACCTTAGTCTTATACTACATAGTCATCTTGGTAACATGCTTCCTCAACTCCTCATGGATGTTCTTCAAGTGTTCTGCAAAATCCTTAGCTTTAGCACTACTTATTTCTCCTTTATCTATCTTTCTCAACTTAGATGCATTTCTTGGACTACTTCCATATACAATCTAGAATGGTGATTTACCAGTGCTCCTGTTGACAGAATTATTGTATGAAAATTCTGCCTGTGGTGAAATTGAATCCCATCCTGTTGGCTTATCTCGACCCAAACATCTCAGCAAATTTCCCAAACTTCTATTCACCACCTCTGTCTATCCATCAGTCTATGGATGATGTGATGAACTCAACTTCAAATCTATCTTCAACTTCTTCCACAATGTACGCCAGAAATATCCAACAAACTTAGTGTCTCTATCTAAAATGATGGTCTTTGGAAAACCATGTAGTCTCACTACTTCTCTGAAAAAAAATTCTGCTACATGAACAACATCATTAGTCTTCTTACAGGGAATGAAATGTGTCATCTTTGAAAATCTGTCAACTACTACAAAAATTGAATTGTGTCCCCATTGAGTCCTCGGTAAACTAAGAACAAAGTCCATACTGATATCCTCCCAAGGCTTCTCTAGTACAAGTAATGGTTGATATAACCCTATATTCTACTTCACTCCCTTCACCATCTAACATATTCTGCAACTCTGTACAAACTTCTTCACATCTTGCTGCAACTGTGGCCAATAATAATTCTCACCAACCAAAGCAAGGGTTTTATCATGACCAAAATGTCCATCCAATCCTCCACTATGCTTCTCTTTGATGAGATTCTCCCTCATAGAACTTCATGGAATGCACAACTGACTCCCTCTGAATAGCATATCATCTTGGATGATAAAATCCATCTATTTCATCCTATCTAGAGTAACAGGTTCTTTACAAGCTTTCCAAGCTCCACCAAAATCAGGATCCTCTAGATACAAATTCTTGAGTTCCTTGAACCCAACCACCTCAATCTGCATCTCTATCAGCAATAGTTGCCTTCTGCTAAGAGCATCAACAACTCTATTAGACTTTCCACTTCTGTGTTTCAAAATAAATGTATAACTCTACAAAAACTCAACCCATTTCAAATGCCTCTGATTCAACTTTCCTTTACTATTCAAATATTGCAAAGCTTGATGATCAGTATGAAAAACAAACTCCTTAGGAAGCAGATAGTGTCTCCACTTCTTCAATGCCTGAACTATAGCATAAAATTCTTGATCATAAATAGAATACTTCCTCTTGGCATCATTTAACTTCTCACTGAAATAAGCAACCGGTTTACCTTCTTGGCTCATAACTGTTAGAGTATTATTTCCTTTTACTCTAGTTGCTTAAGCGTCTCTTAGGTGCATTATTAATTAATTCTTAATTAATAATGTGCAACCTAGTATTTCCCTTTTAGGTTTTCATTCACCTTTTTAAGGTTGAACTTTGTAATTGTTTTTTTAATTCAGTTGATAATTTTTCTCTCACATTTTGAGTAAACATCTGAGTTCTACTTTTTCGTCTTTGTGCTTCTACTTTGTATCAGGTTCTTGCATGCAGGTGTATTCGGGGTCTGTGGATTTGCATGTTTGTCAAATCCTACATGGTATCAGAGCCATCTTGCTGCTCGTCGTTCGTGTTTTGTTGAAGTGATTCAGAAGTAGGAGGGTTTCAAAAAAATTTTAGTTCTGGTATTCTCTGCAGGACGTTATTTTTTATTTCTTTTTTGCCTGAAAAAAGAAAAAAAAATTTTGGGGGTATTTTGAGCAAAAACGGATGCCACCATTGCACTCAGAAGGTCCGGGAGAGTCAAAAATCATATAAAATTTGTAGTTTTTGGCCACTGTGACTTCTGGGAGAAAATTTTTGCCCTCCTAGGGCCGTACGGCTCGAAAATCGAAAAAAAAATATTAAAAAAATCATTTTTTAATAATTTTTTGCATTTAAAAAAAATGCAGCGTTTGTTTTTTACATCGCGCCACCACCGCGCCGCCCTCTCGCCACCGCCGCACCACCGGCACACCACCGGCGCCCAGCCGGCCGCCCCCGCGCCACCGGCACGCCACCGGCGCCCAGCCGGCCGCCTCCGCGCCACCGACGCCCCGCCGACCGCCACCGCACCACCAGCGCTCAGCCGCCGCACCGCCGCCCAGCCCGGCCGCCGCCCATCCTCCGCCCGGCCACCTGCAGCAGGTGACGTCACCTGCTGACGTCACTTGCCGGCAAGTTTCCGGCACCGGATTTTTATTTCCCGGTGGCTTTTTCAATTTTTTCGGCAACTTTCAAATTTTTTAGGATGACATCATGCTGACGTCAGCGACAGGCCCGTGACGGTCATACGGCCGTCAACTTTTTTGCCGTCACTGCTTTTTTCCAGAGAGCTTGCATTTTGGGGGTACTTGGGCTTTTTTGCTCCTACAGGGCTCATACGGAATCAAAAATCAACATATGATATATCACCGGAAAGGTCTTTCCGAGATGGATGCAATGATGCTAGTTTGGTTTTCTGATTCAGCCATTTGAGTTCTCTTTTTTAGTGTCAAATTCAAGGCTTCTACTTTCCTCCTCTGCATCTGGAGTCCAGGTTTTCTCCTCTTTTTTTGTGCTTTCAGTTATTTGCTGTACGGGAGTTTGATTTATACATTGTGGGGGGGGTGTTTCTCATTTCTGTAATTTACTTCAGAAAAGACCCTTCTACTTCTGTCTTCTTCTTCTCTCAATGTCGGACCCCTCTGTGGCCCGGCTAACACCGCACAATTACCACACATGGAAAGCACACATGACCAGGCTGCTCATGTCACGTGGCTTATGGTCATGTCTGGATGAACACCAACCTGTCCTGCAGCGTCCCTTTGAAATTCTTCAGCACAGGAACAAAATGGATGAAGCCATGGGTTTGATTGCACTGAACATCTCTGATAGTCTCTTATTTCACCTGGAAGGTTTGACCACTCCTAGGGCTATTTGGAGCAAGTTTTCAACCTTGTTTGGTACAGTCAACGAATTCCGAAAGCTTCAGATTGATGCAGAGTTGACCTCTTTGACTCCTTCTGATTTCCCCACTATAGAGGACTTCTTGATGAAGTTCAAGTCTTTGCGTACAGTTTTGCAGGGATGTGGAAAAATCAAGACAGATGATGAGTGTATCTATTTGATACTCTCAAAGTTGCGAGGACAGTACCAGATTTTTTCTTCCACTTTCTACTCCACCATGGATGCTTTGGGTACCAGACATGTTATGCCCTCTTTTGAGAATTTTTGTGACAGGTTGACTCGTGAGCAGTCCAAGATCACTCAGATGGATTCACTTGCAGGTTCACAGTCACAGGCATTGCTTGCCAAGTCATCTCAGGACACACAGAAGCCGAAGCCGAAGCAGATATCTGACTCCTCCTCTCAGCACTCTACTGACACACCATCTTCTTCTAAGAAGGAGAATCAGAAGACTCAGATCCCCACATGTTCCTATTGTCAGAAGAGGAACCATGATGAGTCACAGTGTTTTCAGAAGAGATGTGATGGTTATGAGAAACAGATTGCAGATTTGCAAGCTCTCCTTCAGAAGAGCACTATTTCCTCTCCATCCTCTTCCACCTCACAGGGGTCTACTTTTCAGTCTTCTGCATCTTCTTCGACATCTGGACAAGATTTTGGACAGGGTCATGCATTACGGGCATCTGTTGCATCCCCTTTACAGGTCCCTTGGATATTGGATTCCGGTGCTTCTCACCATATGGCATCTTCTCAGGAGTTGTTTTCTTCTTTTGAGACTTCTCCTATTCCTCATATTCTCATGGGGAATAACACTGTACAGACAGTCTGTGGGACAGGTTCAGTCAGCATTCAGGATGGCACATTCCATGATGTATTGTATGTTCCATCTCTCTCTGCAAACCTTCTCTCCATTTATCAGATTACTCGCAGTGGGTCAGGGAAGACAGTTGAGTTCACGGTCGATTCAGCCTTCATCAGGGATAGTGTGACAGGAGGCATTATTGCTACAGGGACAGTTGATCATTCCTCCCATCTCTACATCTTTTCTCATTTTGGTCCACCATCTCCATTGTCGGAGCTCAGCTCTCCTCTTTCACGAGAGCATCATGTGGTGCAGTCAGGTAGCTTGAACCTCTATGTTGTTCCTGAGACCCATGTTGTGACTGCTACACCACATCCTGAGGAGTACCTTTCTCTTCAGCCGGATTCTTCTTTAGCACTGCTTGATCCTCTAGCTCCATTCATCGAGCCATCAGGTGCAGTTGTTGAGGATTCTTCAGAGGACACTCATCTCCTCTCTCATGACAGTGTCAGCACACCTGTCATACCACTTGCATTGGGGATTCCCTTTCAGGATCCTCGTGTCTTCTCATTTGAGCATCAGCTTGGCCTTCCAGTGACACCTCATCCTTCGAGGTCACCTCTTCAGCACCCACTGAGCTTCGCTCCTCTGCATTGGAGTCACAGTGGTTTTCTCATTGCTCCAGGGGTTCTTTCATTCTGGGGGGCTTTGGAGCATCGACCCTCTCTCTCGGGGGGGGTTAGCAGCACGCATTGTACTACTGGGTTTGAGAGAGTCTCTTGAAGTCATGCCTTTTGTCTTTGCTTGCTTTTATATCTCTTTTTGGAGAGGGGTTTTTCCCACTGGGTTTTCTCTTTTGTCTCCGGTTTACAGAGATTTCCTTGTACTGGGTACCTGATCAGGCCTTGTTGCCGGGACCCATTTCTTGCTTTCTTAGTCTTGCTAGGTCTGTTTTCTCCCTGCGTTCAGCTTAAGGGGGGGTGTTAGAGTATTATTTCCTTTTACTCTAGTTGCTTAAGCGTCTTTTAGGTGCATTATTAATTAATTCTTAATTAATAATGTGCAACCTAGTATTTCCCTTTTAGGGTTTCATTCACCTTTTTAAGGTTGAACTTTGTAATTGTTTTTTTAATTTAGTTGATAATTTTGCTCTCACATTTTGAGTAAACATCTGAGTTCTGCTTTTTCGTCTTTGTGCTTCTACTTTGTATCAGGTTCTTGCATGCAGGTGTATTCGGGGTCTGTGGATTTGCATGTTTGTCAAATCCTACAATAACAACTCCTATTGTGGTACCACTAGCATCACAATCTACTTGAAACACCTTATTAAAATTTGGAAGTGCTAAAATAGGTTGTTCTGTAACTTTTTGTTTCAACAATTGAAAACTTTTTTCTACCCCATTAGTCCACTTAAACTCTTTTCTATCTCCTCTCATTGTTTCAGTCAAGGGACCACAAATACTACTAAAATTTTTGATAAAATTTCTGTAAAAGCTAGCCAAACCAAGAAAAGATCTTACCTCAGTAGCACTCCTTGGAGTAGGCCATTCAAGGATAGCCTATACCTTCTCTGGGTCCATTTTTAGACCTTCTGCTGAAACTACAAATCACAAATACACTAACTCATTCTTCACAAAATTGCACTTCTTCAAATTAATCAACAATTTCTCATCTCTTAGCTTCTCAAACACCATACGAATATGCATCATATGCTCCTCCAATGTCTTGCTAAAGATCAAATTATCATCTAGGTAAACAATGACAAACTTACCTAGAAATTCCTTCAGAACCTCGTTCATGAGCCGCATGAAAGTGCTTGGTACATTGGTTAGCCCAAAAAGCATGACTAACCACTCATACAGTCCTTCGTTTGTCTTGAAGGTAGTCTTCCATTCATCTCCTTCTCTGATCTGAATCTAGTGATATCCACTCTTCAAATCTATCTTTGAGAAATACACAGCTCCACTCAAACAATCCATAATATCATCCATTCATGGTAATGAAAACCTATACTTGATTGTGATCTTGTTTATTGCTCTGGAATCTATACACATCCTCCATTCTCTATTCTTCTTTGGCGCTAATACTGCTGGTATAGCATAGGGACTTAGAATCTCTCAAATCAACCTCTTTTGCAATAACTCATGTACTTGTCTGTTCAACTCTTCACTTTCCCTTATTGTCATTATGTGTGCTGCCTTGTTTGCCAAACTGGCTCCTGGAATCAAATCCATCTGATGACTGATCTTCCTTACCAGTGGTAATCCATCAAGTACATTATCAGATACAATATCTTGAAATTCATTCAACAAATCTGCAATCTCTACACGTACATCCTCTACTACCTCTTTACTAGCTTTTGGAATTAAAGAAAAATACACATGCTCATGCCTCATACCATCTAGGAATTTTCTTCCATCAACAAAAGTTATTCTTGCATTACCACATACCTTTTCTTCCATCTCTTTCAATGGCTTTAGCTTATGTCGCACTCCATCCTTTGTCAAGGAATAGGTATTCGCACGACCATCATGTACAACACATCTATCAAATTGCCATGGTCTACCCAACAACATATGACATGCATCCATAGATATTATATCACATAGTACCTCATCTTGGTACCTGCCAATCTTGAACTTTACCAAGCACTATTCAGTGACCATGACCTTGTGGTCATCCTGTACCCAGGCAATTCAATATGGATGTTGGTGTTTCTATCTCTTGAGCTTCAACTTTGTCACCATCTCTTCTGACACCAAATTTTTAGTGCTTCCACTATCGATAATCACATCATAGCATTTACCTTCACACTTGCATCTAGTGTGAAACAAGCTCCTCCTTTGTTCAGGTTCATTCTCACCACTCAGCAGGACTCTTTTGTTAATTAGCATTTCTCCTCTTTCAGCATCTTCAGAATTTGATGATTTGGCATCTTCATCTACATGTGCAACTCTCGCCTAGACTTCATTTCTCCTATCTATTCTACCTTGGCACTGAGGACATTCAAATGCCTTATGACCTTCTTCTCCATAGTGAAAACATGTTCCACGGAAGCCTCCTCTTCCAGATCCTTGTCCTCTTCCTCTTCCTCTCTGATCTCTATTATTCTGATCTTGGAAATGATTGGAATTATTTTCTCTCTAATTTTGGCTACTACTAGCCTCATCCTTCTTTTTCAGATCTTTATTTTGGCCACCATATGACCATCCACCAGATCTTCCACCATGACCTCTTCCATTTTGTCTGCTCTCAAGCTTCTTGTTCAACTTTTCCTCTACTTTTAGGGCAAACTGGTATGCCTCCTCAATACTATTCATGCGAACCAAATTTAACTCCTCCTGAATACTTGGCCTTAACCCATTAAGGTATTAGGCAACTTTCTCCTTATCAGCTTCCGCATGGCCTATTCTGATGAGGAGTCGATAGAACTCCTCTGTATACTCCTGAATAGATCTTCCTGCTTGCTTCAAACTTTGCATTTTCTTTCGTAGGTCAAGCTCATAATCAATAGGAATGAACTGTCACTTCAATTTATCCACCATCTGATCCCATCTTGTGATTTTATCTTTCCCTCTTCTATTTCACTCCAATTGAATCTCTTGCCACCAGATCTTCGCATGACCTTTTAGTCTGGCCTTCGCAAATTTGACCCTATCAGGATCCTCAACATCTTCATACTCAAAATATTCCTCACATTCATTGATCCAGTCGATCAATTCCTCTGGGTTAAGATTTCTAGAAAATGTAGGAACCTCAATCTTAGGTCTTTTCCCAATCTTGGAAATTGCTTGAAAAAGTTTTTCTTCCTCCTGATTCACAACTTCAGTTTCTCCTTCTTGATATTCTTCTTCGGCTTCATCCTCACTTTCATCTCTGACATTAAGATTCATTCCTTTATGAATCTCTTCTTGCAATGCTCGCACTTGTCTCTAAAACTCTCTAACCTCAGGTGTCACAACACCAGCTCTTCTGCCACATTCTCTTTGTGGAGGCATTTTCGTGATGTATGCTAAAACCCTAACCACAGTCCTGGTGCAAGCTGCCTCACAGTCGGTGATCTATTTACACACTCAAGAATTCTTGCTCTGATACCACTTGATGAAGGGTTCTCCCCTTAGTACCACAAACACATAACAAAAATAGAGAAACAACAACAATAATATGCAAGAATAGAAAATTGGCTTCTTATTATCTCCACAAATGTGGAAATAAAAACTTTCAGAATTACAATATGCAAAGCCACATGGGCGTTCCCTTACAATATTCTTTAGGAAAAATCCTCGAATCAATACCCAGATCTACTACCCTGAACTGCCCTAGACAACACTACGGGCCTTCTTTATATAGGCAATTTCCACTGCTCGAGAAGGTTCCAGAAATTTAGCCCTAAGGGCTGACCCAACTTAGAATTATTTTAGTTTTCAATTTATTACATCAAAGTTGGCTCAAAATAACTTTTGAAACCTGAACAAAAATTTTGAAGAAAAATTATTTTCCGCCATTTCAGGTGGCCTAACTTCTGGAGACCATAAGTCATCACCAGTTGACCTGATTGACTATTATAACCCCATTTTGGAAATGCCATGAAGTGCTCTACAGGCTAGATCTACGCAAAGCACCCATCACCCAATTTCTCAACCTCATTCGAGGCCTCTAAAGCCTTCAAAACTGAGTTCAAAGTTTCTATACCCTGCTGCCAATACCAAAAATCTTCAATATCTTCAAAACCAGACCTAATCTAGCCATGAAACTTTGCTGGCAGGCTGATATGACTAAGATGAACCTCCAAATGTAAAATTAGAATATTTCAAGATCATAAGGCCAGCTTATTAAAATTAGCAAGTTTCTATAAATAGCAGCTCTGGACAAGATAGCCCTTATTGAATACAAAAATATAAATATTTTTTGGGTGATGCAAGATTACCCTTACACCCAGGATGCTCCTGCATCAATATTAATTAGTGTGACTGTTGAGTGTATGAAGGTGGATTATTTCTTTGTTATTAAGGTTTAAACATAGGACTTCATTGTTTATCATCTCCTTGCTCTATTCTAAATATACTACAGTCATTCATTCATTATTACACCATTATCATCCGCACACCATTCTCGATTACCATAATTCCATAATAAATCCTTAGCCATGTTACATACCAAATAACTTCCTATCGCAAATTCTTACTCCACCTCACATAACTACCAAGCTCCTGTGGCAACTCTTCCTACCTCCTATCGCAAATTACTTTATTTCACAAGAGTCCCTACCATAAACCAATTCTTATCACTTTTCATTTTACATTACTGAAGTCCCGATTCCTAAGTTAGTGTTAGTATTTGATTACATCTCTTAAGGAATTTAAGTGATTAAGATAAATGTGTGATTATTTAGTTATAGATGAGATTAATAATGTTTGCTTAGAATAAAATCTTCATTACATATAGATTATGCTTTCATTTGATGTGTGGTTTTACATATAGTATTCATTCATATACATTTGATTTATATCATTCTAATTTAGATATTTTCTTTAAATTGCATCTCATGCCCACTTAACTCGTTATCTTTATCCCTTCGATAAATTGCCCCAATATCTTTCAATAGTCTATGACCCCAGATTGACATTCAATAGGAGTAAACTGAACATCCAAAGTAAGACCAAATCTTAAGTTAATTTGAGACATAGTTTTACCCAACATTTTTGGTGTCGTTGCTGGGGAAAGATATTAAAGGTGTAAAGTCGTAGCAAGTTAAGTTAGGAATAGTGTGCCCTTGAGAATTCTTGAGAAATTTTCGACCTTGCTTAGGATAGTACCTTTGGTTTGCACTGCAGTAAATCATTTAGGTGCATGAATAGACCTAGAGATAGTCAAGGCAGGTTTGTTAAGAAATATTTAGTAGGTAGTTCAAAAATTCAAAAACCACAAAAAGAGAAGAGGTCATTGAATAAAAAACCTAAACCAAATGAAGAAGCCAATTTATAGCCACCTTCACAGCTTGACTTCCCTACTACATCCTCTAAAATCTTTCAATAATTCAAAGACTCATATGACACTAGGTGTAGTAAACCTCAAGATCTACTAGAGAAACCTTTTACAACATATTACACACCTTGGGCAACACAATTTTTAGAGGAAATCATGGGTGATAATGCAAGAAAAGTCGGGAAAGGAAATAATGCTGGTAATGCCATTGTACAGCACAATATGACCTTTGAGTTTCCCATTTGACCTCCTGAGGATAATGCCCCTATGAAAAATATCCCTCACTCAACACTTCCTATATTTAGAGGGTCAACCTCTGAGGATCTTGATATGTTTCTATTTGAATCTGATGTCCTTTGTAATAGTTATGACTAACAAAGTGATGCACAAAAATTAAAGCTATTTCTAGCTACATTAAAAGATGCTGCAGTACGATGGTTTATGAGTCTTAGGGACATTAGAACATGGGATGAAATGAAGGATGCTTTTCTAGAAAAATATCAGGAGTATTGCAAAACTAAGGAAGTATTGGATGAAATCTTTTGCATGACTCAACGGGAAGATGAGTCAGTTGAAGATATCCTAGAGCATTTTTCCTTTATCTTACAATGCTCAAGACACCCTGATTTAGCTGCAGACACTATCAAGATGCTTTTCTTAAGAGGGATTCATGATGAAACTATGGATGCCTTAAATTTGATTAGAAAAGGTGATATTTCTAAAATGTCCTTTGATGATATTTGTGAAATATGCAGGAACTATTCATGATCTCATAGATCTATTTGTGGACCTTCAATTAAGTTTTCCAACATGGGTAATGCATCAGGTATATCCAAGCAATAAATTGGTAACCTACTTGAAGACCTTAAGACTGATTTATTAAATCACATGGGCAAGAAAATTGACACTTTGTATACTCGCAGGAAACAAGAAGAAGCTGAAAAGGCCTTGGCAGTATATTGCCCAACTTGTCATAAGAAGCATGGACCAGAAGACTGCCCTTATAATTGGACTCAGTTGCATCCCTTGAGGAAGCTACCAAGACTTCAACACTACTCCCATTTCTTGAAGGGATTGTTCGTATGGAGTACACCAAAGAACCAGTTTACTATATGGCTCCATGACGCTCGTTTCCACCTAGAGGGCTTTCTAATGAACATTTTTCTAGACCATCTTAGCAATTTTCCAACCAAAGTCCATGGTATGGTGGTTGGCAACAACCTTAGCCTTATTCTCAATAGCACCAAACTTTTCAACCTAGTACACAACCGTGGCATCAGGCATGGAGGCCACATGTGCCAAAATTGTTGTATCCACCTCCACAACCTTATACACCACCTTTATTTCCACAACAATCCTTTCCACCACCACCAATCATAAGTCCCTATCAACAACCTCAACAATTTCCTCCTCCAATACATTCATCTTCTTCAATTCCACCTTTAAATCCACCACAACCACCTAGACCCACATCCATGCCAACTCAACAAAATCCAAATCCCAACAACAAACCTCCTCAACCCATATATAATAATGAGGAGGAAAATTACCCTACTTATCCAATCAATACAGTCAAACTAGAAGGAGTTCAGTTAAGGTTAGGAAAGGCTCTCCAAGGGCCAACTATCACAGAAATTAAAGAAGAAGATAAGGAGGACACTCTAAAGGAACCTCCCTTTCCTCCACCCTTTCCTGAGCACTTGCTTTCTAAACCTATACCAAAGGAACCATTACAAACTAAGTTTTATTTTATGAATGAACTCAGGAATGTTAACATCAAAATTCCTCTTTTGCAAGCTCTTTAGGATATTCCAGTATACAATAAAATAGTACGTGAGTTATGCACCTAGGGACAGAAAAGGAAGGAGGATCCAAAGACTATTCAAGTTATTGGAAAGTTAGCTGAATTGATGTTGGGCAATATAACCATTCCAAAATATGTAGATCCTGGTAGCCCAATTATATAGGTCAGTATCAGTACAATTGTTATTCCTAACACACTTGTAGATCTAGGTGCTGCTATAAATGTGATGACCAATGAAACAAAAATCAAATTATCTTTGGATGGACTTAGACCTACTCCTACAGTGCTTTAGATGGCTGATCAATCCTTAGTCAAACCAGAGGGGGTTATAGAAGATGTTGTTCTTTCCATTGATAGTTGGGATTATCCAATCGATTTTATGATTTTGCAACCAAAAGCTAAGTTGGGGGGTATCCTTTAATTCTAGGGAGACCTTGGTTAGCCGCTACCAATGCCCACATCAATTATCAGTTAGGTAATATGGTTATTTCCAATGGAGAGAAAACAAAACAATTGACCTTATATCCCCCTGCTCACCCCTTGTTGGACACAGAAGATCCTACATGGATTGATAGTGATCTAGAAGATTTAGTACCAATCCTTGCCATCGAGCAAGTCCATCACCTCGATGAGCCTACCGAGGACACCATTTTTATGAACTTTCTTCAGAATAGGTATGAATCCAATGATATCTTAGAGACTATGGTTTTTCCTTCTCATACAGCTGTTGATTGTCCTTTTGGAAATTTTCCCCTTATCAGCAATCCTCGATCTATCAACACTTTTTCATCTTACGCTAGCTTTTGCCACATCAATGTTTGTATAGTCCATTATTATCTTTAGATAAACTAGGAACATCAGCAGAACTCATTCTTTATGCTCCTACACCTTCATAACCTATGGAGATTTTACCAGGACATACCCTCAATATTAACCCATAGTTGACACCAACTCAAGTCAAAGATCTCATAGGTGTGCTTAAAGCACATAAAGATGCATTTGCATGGGAGTATCAAGATATGTGAGGTATTCATCCAAACACTTGTATGCACCACATTTACATACAAGAAGGAAGTCACCCCATTCAACAACCGCAATGAAGACTTAATCCCACTTTACGTGACATAGTCAAGGAAGAGCTTCAGAAATTATTGAATGTTGGTTTTATATATCCTATCTTAGATAGCAGATGGGTATCTTCTTTGGTTGTTGTTCCAAAGAAAAATGGTAAGTGGCATATTTGTGTTGATTATAGAGCTTTAAATAAGGCTACTAAGAAGGATCACTTTCCATTACCCTTTATTGACCAAGTTTTGGATACTCTTGCAGGGAAATGATTCTTCTCTTTCTTGGATGGATTCAGTGGGTACAATCAAATTTGCATTGCCCTGGAAGATTAGGATAAGACCACTTTCACTTGTCCATGGGGAAATTTTGCATACAATGTTCTTCCTTTTGGATTATGTAATGCCCCTACTACATTTCAATGAGCAGTATTAAGCATCTTTTCTGATCTAGTTAACGATTGTGTAGAAGTTTATATGGATGATTTTACTATTCATGGGAATACTTTTGAAGAAGCCAGAGATAATTTGGAGAAAGTACTTAAAAGATGTATTGACACTAACCTATCACTGAGACATGAGAAGTGTCATATGTTAATGACTGAAGGAATTGTCTTAGGCCACCTTATCTCCTCAAAATGTATCCAAGTTGATCCAAAAAAGGTCAAAATAATCCAGAACCTCCCTACACCTTCAACTCAGAAAGATGTTAGAAGTTTCCTTGGTCATGCTAGATATTATAGGAGATTTATTCAAAACTTTAGTAAGATTGCTTCTCCTTTATTTTCTTTGTTAGGCAAAGATGTTGCCTTCACTTGGACTCTTGAGTGTCAAGAAGCCTTTGAGACTATTAAAAGAAAACTTGTGACTACTCCTATCCTTAAAAGCCCTAATTGGGAATTACCATTCCATATTCACACTGATGCTTCTAATTTTTCAATGGGATTAGTACTCAAACAAAAAGAAGACAACCTATTCTATTCCATTTACTATGTCAGCAACAACTTCACTAGTGCCGAGGTAAACTATATGGTAACTGAAAAAGAATTTTTAGCTGTTGTTTATGCTCTTAACAAATTTAGGCACTACATTACTGGTTATAAAGTGTTTGTTCATATTGATCATTCTGCAATTCAATTTCTAATGAATAAACCCATGGTAACTGGTAGAGTTATTAGATGGTTACTTTTATTACAAGTTTTTGATGTCACTATACTTGATAAGCCTGATTGAGAAAATGTGGTTGCAGATTTCTTGTCTTGGTTACAACAATTAGATGGTGAATTTGTTCCTATTGATGATACATTTCCTGATGAACACCTCTTTGCCATTTCCACCAAGAGTCCATGGTATGCTGACATCACCAACTATTTGGTTACATGTAGGTTTCCAGTGCACTTCTCTCCTCGAGAATGTCAGAAGTTGGTCAGCCTAAGTGGACATTATACATGGATCAATGATCTTCTCTTCCATACTGGCATTGATAACATTATGCATCGGTGTGTCCCTAAAGAGGATGTCTTTGATATTTTACACGCCTGCCATACTAAACCTTGTGGAGGACACTTTGCTACTCAACAGACTATTCAAAAGATTCTTACTGCAGGATATTACTGGCCTACACTCCATAAGGATTGCAAGCGTTATGTTCATCATTGTGATCAATGCTAGCTAATGGGTTGTCCTATTCATTCTGATGAAATGCCACTCCATCCTCAGCTTTCTATTGAACCTTTTGAGAAGCGAGGTCTTGACTTTGTGGGCCATATCAATCCACCTTCTAACAATAAGGAATCTATCCTTGTTTGTATGGATTATGTTACCAAGTGGCTTGAAGTGGTTTCCCTCAAGCATGCTCATGATACCAAAGTTGCTGCCTTCTTGTACTCTAAGATTTTCACCTACTTTGGTATTCCATGGGAGATTGCTATGGATCAGGGACCCCAGTTCACTTTAGATCTCATTTCTACATTAGTCAAAGAGTATGAAATCCACCACCAAAAATCATCACCCTATCACTCTCAAGAAAATGGACAGGTGGAGGTCACTAATCGGGAATTGGAGAATATTCTTACCAAGACCATTGCTCTTCATAAGCATGATTGGGCCACATGGCTTTCTTAAGCTATGTGGGCCTATCGTACAATGTGGAAGACTACCACTGGTCTAACCCCTTATGAGATGGTCTATGGTAAGAGGGTTGTTCTTCCTATTGAGTTCAAGATTAAGACTCTTAGAACCGCACTTCAACTCAGTTTGAGTCTCTCTGATGATCAGCGGGAATGCCTAACACAACTCCACTCCTTGGATGAACTTTTTCAGGATGCACTCCTCCATACCAAACTTGTCCAAAATGAGCAAGCACTTTGGCATGACAAACACATTCACCAATGCTCTTTCTAGCTAGGTGATTGGGCACTTTTGTATGATTCTCAATTTTAGGATTTCAAAGGTAAATTTCATATTCGTTGGCTAGGTCCCTATGAAATTGCCCATGTCTTTGATAATGGTGTTGTATAGCTTTGCACTGTGGACTCAGAGTGTTGCACACTTCTTGTTAATGGGCATCGACTCAAATTATACCAGAGGCCTTTGCCAAAGGAGGCATTCTCTCTTGTTGTTACCAAGGAACTCACCATGGTTCCCCTTGGTTTCCTCCAGCATTACTAGAATATATATATATATATATATATATATATATATATATATATATATATATATATATATATATATATATATATATATATATATATATATATATATATATATATATATATATATATATATATATATATATATATATATATATATATATATATATATATATATATATATATATATATATATATATATATATATAATAAAAATAAAACCCGCAAAAAAAAAGATCCAACAATGAAAACTAGTTTCTGGTGTTGTTGGCTAACTACCAGTTGAAAACTGGGTAATCTAGCGATCCGTAGTTGCAGACTCTCTGGTAGTGAAAACTAGTTCGCTAGTGCTTCTAGGCGGCACTTGATTGAAAACTGATTTCTCGGCAGTCTTGTGTCATAAATAAATAAATATTAAAAAAAAAAATAGCATCTCTGATAGTTGTGACAGGAGGTTTCCTTGCTCCTGTCGCTCTTCTCTTGCCATCACACCAACAACCGCATCCAATCCTCATCTCTGATGGATGCGACAAGAGTTTTTTTTTGTTTTTGTTGCCATTCTCTTGGCATCCCTTCCTCGTGACCCTCATATTGCCCGGTGCTTTTCAGTGGCCTACACTTCCATGTGTCTCTCCGCTTTGGTGACTATTTATTTGCAAATCTTTTTTCAATAGATTTTATTTACTCCTCACATGTCTGTTGTCTCTTTCCTTGTGGTTGGTGGCTCCTTAATTTCCTTAATGAGACTACCTCCTTGGATTTTCTAATGACTTCAGATCTTCTTTCATCACTATCACGATGTTAGGAAGTATTTTCTCACCTTATGCTTTATTTTATGTATTTTATTTCTTTGATGATTACTTGGCATGACTGGGATGGATCAATCGCTTAAGTTTGGGGGGGTTCTATACTAGGTCATCATTTCCACATAAGTCCTTATTAAGTCATCATGATCCTTTCCATTATTATGAAGCATTTGTGGGTTCTGCACCAGGTCACTTCTACACAAGCCCTTTTGTCCTTCAAAATTAAATACACCTACCTTGCCATTATTACTACTTTTGATGATATCATCCTCATTCCTCTGCTACTAAATTCGTTGCATACTTCCTATCATTTTTGCCATTGTTTTTTTTCTTGTTTGCTACTATGATAAACTTGTTCAAATTATGTCACCTATGATCATGGGGGGAAAACATCTTTGCTTTGAACCAGAGTCCTTGGATAAGTTATATGCTGATGAGGAAGCCTTGAAAATTTTCAATCATGCTGGATGGACAAATTTCTTTAAACACTTGTGTGGATTTGATGCGACCATAGCAATAGAGTTTGCTTTGGGATTTCAAGGAACTCATGCTACTATCCGAGGACTACAATTTCATATGGATTTGTAGACTATTGCAATAGTCACTGGCCTACCCCAAATTGGTGACCATTTCTTTCCCAATTTGTCATCGAGGGTTATAGATTTAAAGCTTCATAAGAAGTAGTTTCTTTAGTGAGGTGAGTCAGTCAAGAATGTCCAAGGGCAAGGGGTATTGCAGAAATCACTTCCGGAACCATGGGATGTTGTTGCAAAGTTTTTAATTCATTATATCACCTACAAAGGACACTTCAAGTATGTATTTTCCCACCATTTCCACCTCATGTTACATTTGCGATATGGTGTTCTTGTTAGTCTTCCATATTACCTATTTTTCTCCCAGAAGCGGTCCTATGACCAATATAATTGGGGTCATGTTGATTCCTTGGCTCACCATGTATTAATTAAGCTCATTATTGACCACAACCTTCGTCTAGGTCAACCGATTCTAGAATGGGATGCATTTGTGAACTAGACCCATATAGAAGACCCTCAACCTCCTACTACTGATAATACCCTCGAAGCTGGCTCTTCCAAAAAGCAGTGTTTGAAATCCTCAAGCCTACTGAAAGAAAAAGCCTTAAAGCCCAAAAGAAAAGTGGGAAGTGAAACCCCAAAACTTAGTCCTCATCCTATGATTACTTGATAGAAGCAACATACCCCTGATAGGTTGCAAGGGTTACCTAAAATAGTAGGGTCTACATGTGATATGGAAATTTTGGGTAGAAAAGAAACTCCATTAAAGAATGGCCAGCTTTTAAGGAGGATGAGAAGCCAACAACGTAGGAATAAAAAGCAAAAACAACAAAAAGAAGACTCTACTCTTGAGAAACCAATGTCAGAAGAAGAAGAGACACCTGAACAAAGAAATCAAGAAGAAATTGAATACCATGATACCAAATTTATTAAAGAATTTGGTGAAGAAATTGGGGAGGACACTCCACCATATAACATGAATGTTGAATTAATGAAGAAGAGGGCGCTTTAGAAAATCAGCAAGAGAATCCTGAAACTGCAAAATTACAAGAAGATGTCCATGAAGAAAATACTCAACCAGAAGAGACCATAATATAGGAAAACTCAAATACCAATGCGGATATGGTCCTTTATAAGGGTATGAATGTTGAGCATTTTGTTCATGAAACTACCCTTGCAATGGTTAATATTAGTAAAGATAACCTCCCTATCACTCTTATAGTTCAGAATGACTTCAATACAATTGCTATAGGAACAAGTGGAATTCATGGAGTTCCTAACACCAAACAGGGTATGCCACTCTTTTCTAATGCACAATTATGGCAAATTGTCACTCAACTCCAACAATCCAATCAATAGTTATAGTTGCAGTTGCAAGCACTCGTTTCTCAGGAAAAGGGAACCATTGGTGCAACCAGAGTTGAAGAAAATATAGAGATACTAAATGTCAAGCCTATTGGATCAAGCCAAACACCTCATTTTCATGAGGACATGCAAAAATTTTAAGCTGGGGGGGAATGATGGGTGTGCAAACTACTTTTGTTTTTGTACATTCTTTATACACTTTTGCCTTGTCTTAAGCCTAACCAAACCCCTATTATGCCATTAATTATTAAGGAATATAATGCATTTAATAAAGTCTTAAGGTTTGAAATATTTCTTGAAGAATGGATGGTTAATGCATAAATATTGATGCATTTTGATTCATTTGGCTACAGGAACTTAGGATGCGAGATTATGGAGTTGGCTATCTAATCAAAGGAGAAGTTTGGAAGCTGTAGTTTTGTTATATTACTTTAGGCAAATAGTTTTCAATGGCTAAATAGATCACTTTTCGCCGTATGTTATTTTAGCCAGGTTGTTTTGTAAACTGTTATGTGTGGCTAGTGGCCAAAAAAAAGCATCATCTATGTTTAGGATGAAGGCCATCGGCCATTATAGTTTAGCTATTAGTTAGTTAGATATTCTAAACCTATATAAGCAAGTGTAAAAATCACAAAGACAATGTGTGTGGATACATGATATATAAAAACTCTGATAAAATTATTTCTCTAAGCTTTTGGCATTAGAAACGTGGAATCTCTATAGCAGGGTGTGTTAATTTAGTTCTCACCATGTGAACCAGAGGAAGGGCCCCGTCTCAGGAAACTTGGTGAGATCATTCTAGTTTTAGATGTTTATTTTATATTTGTTGTATAATCTCTTTCATTAAATTTTGAATGTGTGAATATTAATTAGTGTGACTATTGTGTGTACGAAAGTGGATTATTACTTTGTTATTAAGGTTTAAACATGGGACTTCATTGTTTACCATCTCCTTGCTCTGTTCCAAATATACTACAGTCATTCATTCATTATTACACCATTATCATCCACACACCATTCTCGATTACCATAATTCCATAATAAATCCTTAGCCATGTTACATACCAAATAACTTCTTGTCATGAATTCTTACCCACCTCACATAACTACCAAGCTCCTGTCACAACTCTTCCTACCTCCTATTGAAAATTACTCTGTTTCACAAGAGTTCCTACCGTAAACCAATTCTTATCACTTTTCATTCTGCACTACTGAAGTCTCGATTCCTAGGTTAGTGTTATTATTTGATTACATCTCTTAAGGAATTTAAGTGATTAAGATAGATGTGTGATTATTTAATTATAGATGAGATTTATAAGGTTTTCTTAGAATAAAATCTTCATTACATATAGATTATGCTTTCATTTGATGTGTGGTTTTACATATAGTATTCATTCATATACATTTCATTTATATAATTCTAATTTAGATATTTTCTTTAAATTGCATCTCATCCCCACTTAAATCATTATCTTCATCCCTTCGATAAATTGCCCCAATATCTTTCAACAGTCTACGACCCCGGATTGACATTCAATAGGAGTAAATTGAACATCCAAAGCAAGAACAAATCTTAAGTTAATTCAAAACACAATTTTACCCAACATAAGGTACCTAAGTTTGCTGGTAATAATGCTATTAGTTGTGAGGAGCATCTTAGGCTATTTGTTGATATTCTTAATGATTATGAGGTAGAGCATGAGGATGTAGTCATGAAATTATTTGTTCAATGTCTAATGGAGGATGCTAGAGATTGGTTTAAGAGACTTCCTGATAAATGTATTGATACTTGGGATTCTTTTGAGAGATGTTTTAAAGAACAATATGGTGATAGGCCTAATGCTAGTTTCATGTTGAATGAATTCAATACCATAAGGAAAAATCAAAATGAGTTTGCAGCTGAATTCAACATGAGATTTCAGAAGGGTATGCATAAGTTGTTTCAATTTATGCGGTTAGATGACAATATTTGTCTAACTACATACTTCTATGCATTTCATGGAAAGATGGGATACTTGTTAAGGGACAAAGAACCAAGAACTCTTAGAGATGCTTTTAGGGTTTCTGTCGATATTGAGAATAATATGAAGATATCAGGAAAGTTGGGTGGGAAGAGAGATGACCCTAAGTTGTTTGGGGACAAGAAATACAAAAAATAAAATGATAGGAATGTTGGAGCTAGGAGGCAGGAAGAAGATAAATTGGATAAGGTGCTCAATGCATTGAAGGATTTGAAGTCACCTACAAATAGGAACATCAGTGCTCCTACTAATGAGAGGCCTCAGTTCAACAACAATTTCAACAAGTAGAATAGAGCGTAGAACTACCCTTACAACACCCAATAGAAGGATGGTAAGCATGTTGTCCCTGTTGCAAGAGGAAACAATGACAGAGGTGTCCCTAACCCTCTACAAAAAGCTTCAATAAATGTCATGGAGGACATACCTTGGTGTGTTGCATGCCAGTCCCCTCATTCTGCAGAGCATTGTGTGGTTGCACAATCTATGGCTACAAATCAAGATGGTGGCAATGAGCAGATAGATCAAGAAGAAGATCAAGATGATGTTGGTTGCAACATGGTTACTTCATAACTAGGATATGAAGATGATTGTGATTTTGATGAAGAGGTAGATGTAAATGTGAAGAGACAAAATCAGGGCCTTTTTCATCAAGAGGTTTTTTCTGATAGTGAAGACATTGATAACAAGACATGTAACATGAAATCTTCTTCTGAGCTAGTAAATTTAAGGAGACCTTCTAGAGAAGAGGTGGAGAGGATTACTACAGAAATGATTGCCCAAGTTCAAACCAGAGGCATGGTGGCAAGGTGTAATACCCCTCTAACCCTAATATAACTTTTGTGTTTTTGAAAGAATTAATATCTTTCGATGTTTTCTTATAGCTTAAGTTGTACATGATACTTGTTTGATCTATTCCTATAGTTGTTTATAATAATTTCATAAGCTAGTACTCAAGGATTCTAATATCAGACATACTCTATAAAGGTATCATTTCTGTATGTATTTATCTCCATGTATGTATTGAGTACCTTCAAGACCTTTATGAATATAGTTAGGATGTTATATGATATGTACTTGATAGATATATATAAGTGATTATTTATATTTTCGTCTATTAAGGTTACTTTGGATGAATCTTGTATCTCACTTGATGATTTGATTATGTTGATTTATTATTAGTATTGATAAGAGACTAACACAATGCTTGAGATTCTAACCTTTGTTATGATGATGCTACACGCTTTGAGTGTATATATATACATGATGTGTTTTCATGATTCAGGATGAAGTCATAGTTACTCACATAGTTGAGGTCCACATGATGTATCGATCCTAGTCATCTATCTACAATGTCTTTTTTTATATGCATATCCATGTATAAGTATTTCTTCTTTGTGATCTAGGCTTGCACGTACAGGGCATCGACTTCACCTGGCTTCACAGGTCTGAGTGTGCCCTCAAATCCTCGATGGTTGTTGTTATGGAGATAGTACTAAGTCCCCTACATGAGTTTTCCTTTTTCATTATTACAATTTGGGAATATTAGGGTTCCTTCTTTGTCAGTCAACCTTTGGGTGAAAAACGCAGATCCAACGCACTCGGTTGGGCATGGTTGTAATTAGTGCCTTGTGGCCATTTGAATTCATTTGGTTGTATGATTTGTTTACTCATTTTATTTATTTCTCCTTCTTGGTATGATACTTAGTTAATCTTTCTATGTTGTGTTTCAAGGTTTCATGCTTGGTTAGGAGTTTGGATTGACTTTCCTTGTTGACTTTGGTTGACCTTGTTTGATCTTACTATTTTCTCAGTATGTTTCATAGTTGATTTTTATGGCCTCTTTGGATGATTAGATTTATTTTGAGGCATGTGATTTTATTATACCTCAGTGTTATATCCTATAGTAATTATAAATAGGTAATAATATTGTGATCTATTACTTCATAATCTTATAGATTATAGTGTTTGGTATTTGGCATATATCTATATAAATATAAATATATATATAGAAATATATATATGGGTGCACACACACACACACACACAGATCTATATATATATATATATATATATATATATATATATATATATATATATATATATATATATATATATATATATATCTATATATAGATATATCTATATATATCTATATATAGATATAGATATAGATATAGATAGATATAGATATATATATATATATATATATATAGATATATATATATATATATATATATATATATATATATATATATATATATATATATATATATATATATATATATATATATATATATATATATATATATATCTGTGTGTGTGTGTGTGTGTGATTATATGTTAATTATTGTAGATATTGTTGATGGTGTATATTTTGGGATTAATGTAAAGTATAGTATTATTAATAATTAAATATTAAATAATGCGAGGTTATATATATATAGATATTGATGTAATTAATGATTTTATATGCATATATGTTAGGATAATATTACATATGTGTATGAATGAATAAAAATAATCTTTTATTGTATATTTGAGTAATATAGTTGTATGATATTAAGCTATTTGATAATACCCTTTAGTTAATAGTTAGTTGGGAGTTGGTTACTTTTCCTCTCAACCTTTGGAAATCTATTTATATGCACTACTTTCTCATTTGAAGAGAGGGGATTTTGGGGCTAAAGCATTGAGGAGAGGATGGCCTTACTTTTCATGGAGATTTTAGAGAGAAAATTTAGAGATGTGAGGGAGAGTTTGTAAGCATATGTCTTTAATAATTTTTGGTTATTTTTGCTTTTGGGAGAGAGACATTTTGGTGAGAATTTTAGTAGTTGAGAGAGGGATTCTTTGCTGTGGAATTATTTCTTTCTTTCATTGAGATTTCTGAAAGTGGATAGGGTTTCAAGGATGCATCTCAAGTTTGGATTTCTCTTCTCTTTTTTTTCCTTCCTTCTTCGATTCAACCTTTGTAGGACATGAGGTATGGATTGAATATTTTATTTACTTCATGTCTCTAATAGATTATGGCTCTATTTATATATTATCATTATTTATTATATCTTTACTTTTCATTTCTAAGGTTATTTTAAAGTTTTGATTTTTTGTTTGTAAGAATTGGCATGTGTTTTCCAAGGGTTTTTAGCAACCTATTTTTGGAGATCTATTATTATAGTAATTTAAATTGCATCTATGGTTTTACTCAATTAATTTTTTGGAAGTAAAATTCATAGATCTCAAATGATGGGAGTGGGAGGAGGTACCTATGCGTAGGTATGACTGAATGACCTTGTCTATACAAGAGGCATTTGGTTTCGCATGGGCCTACTTGGGGGCAAGGGCCAAGAGTGGCTAGTACCAGGACAACCCAAGGGGTGAGGGCTATGCAATGAAACTCACCTAGCTTGTAGCTTAGAGTCTCTACCAAATTTGATCATGCCTCTAGTAGTCCTTGTGGTCTTCTTGTCTTTTCTTTTGTGTTGTGACTTTGGGGAATTTTATCACCACCTTAGGAATTTCCTAGTTGTTACCTCTTGTATGAGCCTTTGGTTCTATCTCCTAGCTCAGGGGAGTGGGCCTATTGGTTCCATGTGGTTGGGTGGTTAATATTTATATCAAGGTATTGTTTGTGATTCTCTAGACGATCCTAGCATATATTCCTTTCTAGATCTGTAGTTGAAGATTTCTTATTGGATAGTTTAGTATGTTGAGATGTACTTATGTATCTATATTCATGTAATTTTAATCTCATAAAAGGAGTCTTGTAGTATTGATGTAATCTCAATTCAAAGCAATGTATAAGGGAATGGGTAGTTCTAGGCAAAAGAAAGGGAAAAGAATGTGGAATATTGGACATGTTAGTAGCATTAAAAGAAAGTGTTTATGTTATTTCTCTTGTCCTCTTATGTTGTCCATATGTAAAGGAAATAATCTTAAATATAGTTATATATAATGATGTATCGCAACAATAATGTATTCTCTCTTGATGAAAGGATCTAAGGAGATTATTGAGAAATGATAGATTAGTCATTGGAATTATTAACAATGAATGGTTATGAAACAATGCAATAAAATAGTAACTTGATTATAATGTTAATACTTGGTTCATGTTAATGAAGTACCTAGGATAATGCCTACCTTACTGAATATTAATCTCTTACGTAAATTATTAGAGAAAAGTGATATAAAGGATAGTAGATGTAGATGAAATCAATATGAATTTATGGAATGAGTTGATAAAAGGAATAATGATGTTGGATGATTAACCTATGTTTAATAAAAGAAATAAGTTAGGGACATTTAACTTGATGCATTAAAATGAATGTAGATCTTTTAAGCTCATGATTTGATGGATATCTTATGCATGTAAATGGTTTATATGATGTTGCTTTAGTAGCGACGTTAGGGAACCTATGAGGACTTAAGTTGTATAAATCTTACATTCAAGTAGTAGAAAATTATTTCTTCTTTTAGAAATATGAAGTGTGATGATGAATATTATTCTAGTTAAAATTTAAAAAAAAAAAGAAATTTACTACTTGCATTTTATAGAGGTTTATGTCTTGTCCTCTTGGGTTGCCTAGCGGGGCGTTACATCTGGTATCAGAGCCCTAGGTTTCTACACTGGGAACTTTGGGACTCATAGCTCACCTATGTATAACCTTGAGTATCTTAAATTTGTCTCTTTTTGGATTTTTTTTGTTATGCTAAAACTTGAATCTTAGGAAACGAAGGCTACATTTTGTGTTCTTATGTTGTATTGTCTTACAAGGGCACACCTATTCCTCTATGATTGAGTTATATTCTAACAATTAATTATGTTTTTGCATAATGAGATCAATGATGTGTTAAGTGGATGTTTCCTATAATAATAATGGAATGGCGAAGAATTCTTGAGACTTGTGTTTGTTTTCTTGAAAGGTACTGGTGTCTCTAGAAAGGTCAAAAGTTAAAGGATACTAAATGTTTTGAATCTTAATTATGGTAGTAGATAATATTACCCCCTGATCCTACCTATAATATAATGTTGGGTACTCTATCTTTTTACAAATACCTAGTTGAATTTTATCCTACTCAAGGTGTCTTAGAAATAGATTTTATTTATTTTTATTTATTTTTGATCGTTAAAGAAAGAAATGATTGTGGTAGTACTTGATAGGACTAAAAGGGCAATAATTAAATTACATGGCTAATAAAATGTACCTAGGAAAGAAGTGAAAATAATAATAATAATAAATAAATAAATCAAGAACAAATAATTTACTGTCATATGTATTTCTCTCTCTCTCTTCCCTCTTAAGAAATAAGTTTTGCATGACTAAAATTGTTTAGACAAGGCAATAATATATTAGGAAAATTTGTAAATACTCAATTAGGAAACCCTTTGGTGAAGGACCTATGTCCCCAAGATTTTATCATAGGCTATAATTCACATTTTCATTTAGGAAGAGGAATTTTTATCCCTATCTTGGTAAGAAGTTATATCCTTTCTGCATATTATATTAAATTGCACAAAAAGGATTTAAGATAACATAATCAAGAAATTCTAGGGAAGAGTATGTGCGATGATGGATTATCTTTACTAATGATGGAAGTTGTTTTTATTAAATATATGTCTTGCAAAATGCCTAGTGAATAGTTAGGATCCTAGATGGGTATTTTGGAAACAAATTCATGTTTTGTATACATTGTGATCAACACCATAGTAGTAAGAAATTAACAACATTAAGTGATTGAACAACTATGAATAAGGAGTTGTTGTGGTAAATAAATGCTATAGGAATGTACCTTACTCAATTTATACTTAGAACTGATGTTATCTCAAATTTTTTAAGTGTATGAGGGTAATGTTTCAAATAGGTAAAGGGTAGAAATTAAAGTTATGTACAGTAGTCAATGTTATTAATTTAGATGTTGTGGTTATGAAGATAGTATTGGGACTCATATACTTCTTTCTCTCTTGATGGATCTATGATCATTATGCAATAAAGAATTTGAAATAATTCTTAAGAAAATGCTATATGGAAATTCCCTGACATGCAAATTAGGGAAAAGGTGCATATATAAATAGTAAGCTTTAAGAAGGGATCCCAACTTAATGAATAATAGTGCAATAAATTGTAAATTGTTTAGATCTCCTCTAGGGTGTGAATGTGTTTTTGGAAATCAAGCACTACAACTATTATGAAAGATGACTTAGAATATGTATATTGTAAAATTTGTGTGTCCTATGTCATTGGAATTCTACTTAAAGCTTTGATGGAAAGGAATATTTCTTATAAAACTGTGTGTTAATGCAAATGGTAAGTTTCATGTATCTAGATTGTTTTATTTTCATGATTACAAAAGTAAAAAAAAATTATTTGATGTATTCCCTTCATGATCATAACAAATATAAATATTACATACCTCTCTATGTTTGGTATTCATAGCTTGTAAGGGACAAGAATTTTGGACCTTATTTATAATAAGGTCTCACAAGTTGTCTTATGTAGGGTTAGATTATGTCTCAAAAGGGAAAATATATCATAAATTCTTTCTTTTTTATACTGGTTACCATAGATAAGAACTTTGATATTGTGAAAGGAAGTGATAATCTCAGTTGGTAAAACATGCAATTTCCTAATATATTGATATTAGTGAGTAAACATGAATACCTTAGAGTTTCGAATTGATAACAATAATTTTGATGTAATTTCAAGTATCTTGTTAACAAACTTACTGCATAAAGTGATAGAATCACATAGGTAATTCTTTTTGAAAGTCATTACTAATTGAACTGAGTTAATCTACACTAAATTTGTAATAAGCTAGGATTTACCAAAACTCCTGATAGGAGAAGAATGTGTCCTGTCATTAAATTAGGTTCTAGAATAGTAATAATATAATTCTGTTAGATAATGTGCGATATATAGTTCACATTCCCAACTTCCAGGAGTAAGTCAAATCTTAGTGGGGGAGGATGTAATACCCCTCTAACCCTAATATAAGTTTTGTGTTTCTGAAAGAATTAAGATCTTTTGATATTTTCTTACAGCTTAAGTTGTACATCATGCTTGTTTGATCTATTCCTATAGTTGTTTATAATCATTTCATAAGCTAGTACTCAAGGATACTAATATCAGACATACTATATAAAGGTATCATTTTTGTATGTATTTATCTCTGTGTATGTATTGAGTACCTTCAAGATCTTTATGAATATAGTTAGGATGTTATATGATATGTACTTGATATAGATATAGATATAGATATAGATATAGATATAGATATAGATATAGATATAGATATAGATATAGATATAGATATATATATATATATATATATATATATATATATATATATATATATATATATATATATATATATATATATATATATATATATATATATATATATATATATATATATATATATATAAGTGATTATTTATATTTTTTTCTATTAAGGTTACTTTGGATGATTCTTGTATCTCACTTGATGATTTGATTATGTTGATTTATTATTAGTATTGATAAGAGACTAACCCAATGCTTGAGATTCTAACCTTCATTATGATGATGCTAAATGCTTTGAGTGTATATATATATACATGATGTGTTTTCAAGATTCAGGATGAAGTCCTAGTTACTCACATAGCTGAGGTCCACATGATGTATCGATCTTGGTCATCTATCTGCAATGTCTTCTTTTATATGTATATCCATGTATATGTATTTCTTCTTTGTGATGCAGGCTTGCAGGTACCAGGCATCGACTTCACCTAGCTTCACAGGTCTGAGCGTGCCCTCAAATCCTTGATGGTTGTTGTTATGGAGATAGTACTAAGGCCCCTAAATGAGTCTTCCTTTGTCATTATTCCAATTTGGGAATATTAGGGTTCCTTCTTTGTTAGTCAACCTTTGGGTGAAAAACCTAGATCCAGCACACCCAGTTGGGTATGGTTGTAGTTAGTGCCTTGTGACCATTTGAATTCATTTGGTTGTATGATTTGTTTACTCATTTTTTTAATTTCTCCTTCTTGGTATGATACTTAGTTAATCTTTCTATGTTGTGTTTCAGAGTTTCATGCTTGGTTAGGAGTTTGGATTGACTTTCCTTGTTGACTTTGGTTGACCTTGTTTGATCTTATGGTTTTCTCGATATGTTTCATAGTTGATTTTTATGGCCTCTTTGGATGATTAGATTTATTTTGAGGCATGAAATTTTATTCTACCTTAGTGTTATATCCTATACTAATTATAAATAGGTAATAATATTGTGATCTATTACTTCATAATCTTATAGATTATAGTGTTTGCTATTTGGCATGTATCTATATAAATATAAATATATATATAGATATTGATGTAATTAATGATGTTATATGCATATATGTTAGGATAATATTAAATATGTGTATGAATGAATAAAAATCATCTTTTATTGTATATTTGAGTAATATAGTTGTACAATATTAAGTTATTTTATAATACCCTTTAGTTAAGTTTTAGTTGGGAGTTGGTTACTTTTCCTCTCAACCTTTGGAAATCTATTTATATGCACTAATTTAACATTTGAAGAGAGGGGATTTTGGGCTTGAAGCATTGAGGAGAGGATGGCCTTATTTTTCATGGAGATTTTGGAGAGAAAACTTGGAGATGTGAGGGAGAGTTTGTAAGCATATGTCTTTAAGAATTTTTGGTTATCTTTGCTTTTGGGAGAGAGACATTTCTGTGAGAATTTCAGTAGTTGAGAGAGGGATTCTTTGTTGTGGAATTATTTCTTTCTTTCATGGAGATATCTGAAAGTGGATAGGGTTTGAAGGATGCATCTCAAGTTTGGATTTGTCTTCTCTTTTGTTTCCTTCCTTCTTCGATTCAACCTTCGTAGGACATGAGGTATTGATTGAATATTTTAGTTACTTGATGTATTTGATAGATTATGGATCTATTTATATATTATCATTATTTATTATATCTATACTTTTCATTTCTATGGTTATTTTAAAGTTTTGAGTTTTTGTTTGTAAGAATTGGCATGTGTTTTCCTAGGGTTTTTAGCAACCCATTTTTGGAGATATATTATTATAATAATTTAAATTGCATCTATGGTTTTAATAAATTGATTTTATGGAAGTAAAACTCATAGGTCTCAAATGGGTATCTCTCTGATTTTCTTTGTATTTTCTAATTAATGCCTTATTTTTGACATTTTGGCAAACTATGCTTGTCCATTCTTGATTCCGAATTTTCTGTCAAATGTATTTGTTTGCTACAGGCTGATATGATTACATAAAAGTATAAATTTGATATCATATATTATCCTAAGTCTTATATTTCATTTTCAATTGGTTTGGAGAATTTTTATTATGTTTTATGAAAATTACAATCATTTTAGTGAAGGCAGGTTTGAACCCTAACCGAAGTTTTCTATTTTAAACCAGAAGTCATAACTTTCTTTCCCACCATTGGGTCTTACTAAAAATCAAATTGAGAGTCCATAATTATGTTATATAAATCTCCACCAAAATTTTCTTTATTCTTTTTTTTGTGGAAGATATGGATGACTGTTCTATGATGACTATTCTTTGCATTTAATCCTTGCTTGAAATAATTTAGTTTAAGAACATCACGAAGTTTTAGGGTTTTGAATGGTTACCAAAGGCTATTAGAATTTTTTTTTGGTTAATTGGATCTATGTGTACTCTGAATATGTTTATAATATCACTTGGATGTCTTGTTATATGTTTGGAACATTCTGAATGCCATATTGGGTTTAGGGTTGTCAAGTGGACTAGGGACAACATATGTTTTCCTAAACTCAATCAAATGTTGTTATGGAGTTGATATTAATTCTTGATGATGAATCTATTATGTTCTTATGATTTTTATATGTATGCTAGGGAACCTAAGTACACTAGGTGAGTGGCTCATAGTGAGGGGCCAAGGACCTAAGTGCCTAGTACCAGGATAACCTACTATGAGTTATTTAATCAAGTGGTAACCTAAATAAATGAATTGGGAATGGGAGATTATTGAAATGGGAAATTACACACTAATAAAGATTAATTGTGTGCTTCCCATTCCTTTAGTGCTAGTAAAGACTAAGGATGGGAGTGGGAGAAGGTACCTATGCGTAGGTACGACTGGATGACCTTGTCTGTATGAGAGGCATTTAGTTCCGCATGTGCCTACTTGGGGGCTAGGGCCAAGAGTGGCTAGTACTAGGACAACCCAAGGGGTGAGGGCTATGCGATGACACTCACCTAGCTTGTAGCTTAGAGTCTCTACCAAATTTTATCATGCCTCTGGTAGTCCTTGTGGTCTTCTTGTCTTTTCTTTTGTGTGTGACTTTGGGGAATTTTATCACCACCTTAGGAATTTCCTAGTTGTTACCTCTTTTATGGGTCTCTCATTCTATCTCCTAGCTTGGGGGAGTGGGCCTATTGGTTCCACATGGTTGGGTGGTTAATATTTATATCGAGGTATTGTTTTTGATTCTCTGGACGATCCTAGCACATATTTCTTTCTAGATCTGCAGTTGAAGATTTCTTATTGGATATTTTAATATGTTGAGATGTACTTATGTATTTATATTCATGTAATTTTAATCTCCTAAAATGATTCTTGTAGTATTGATGTAATCTCAATTCAAAGCAATTAATAAGGTAATGGGTAGTTCTAGGTAAAAGAAAGGGAAAAGAATGTGGAATACTGGACATGTTACTAGCATTAAAAGCAAGTGTTTATGTTATTTCTCCTATCCTCTTATGTTGTCCATATGTAAAGGAAATAATCTAAAATATAGTTATATATAATGATGTATCGCAACAATAATGTATTCTCTCTTGATGAAAGGATCTAAGGAGATTATTGAGAAATGATAGATTAGTGATTGGAATTATTAACAATGAATGGTTATGAAACAATGCAATAAAATAGTAAATTGATTACAATGGTAATACTTGGTTCATGTTGATGAAGTACCTAGGATAAAGCCTACCTTACTGAATATTAATCTCTTACCTAAATTATTAGAGAAAAGTGATATAAAGGATAGTAGATGTAGATGAAATCAATATGAATTTATGGAATGAGTTGATAAAAGGAATAATGATGTTGGATGATTAACCTATGTTTAATAAAAGAAATAAGTTAGGGACATTTAACTTGATGCATTAAAATGAACATAGATCTTTTAAGCTCATGATTTGATGGATATCGTATGCATGTAAATGGTTTATATGATGTTGCTTTAGTATCGATGTTAGGGAACCCATGAGGACTTAAGTTGTATAAATCTTACATTCAAGTAGTAGAAAATTATTTCTTCTTTTAGAAATATGAAGTGTGATGATGAATATTACTCTAGTTAAAATAAGAAAAAGAAATTTACTACTTGCATTTTATAGAGGTTTATGTCTTGTCCTCTTGGGTTGCCTGGCAGGGTGTTATGCAAGGAATACAAAGGAAAAGGCTGTAGGAATGTCTATAAAAAGTACCCACTTCAGAGAGCATAATGAAAACAAATGAAAAGGTGATCACATGGTGAAATTCAAGAATGTAAAAGGTAAGAATTGTGAGCCTAAGGGAGTTGGAATTGAAAAAATTTCTAATGAGATTCAGAAGCCAGTTAACACAATTGCTAAGATTTAAAAAATGAGGGTGGCCAATACACCTAATGTATCAGACAAACAAAGAGATACTAGGGCACTCTAGATTGAGATTCCTTCCTCTGCTCATGTTGATATGTTATATGTATTGTCCAAAATTACAGTTAAGGTTCCATTGTTAGAATTTTTGAGGATCCCTGAACACAAAGACATAGCTATTGCATGGGTAGATAATGTTCATAACAATGGTGTTGCATGTGATGGATCTTAGGATAAAGATTTGAAAGGTTTTGCTACTCAGGGAATTGTATCTCAAATTCCTCCTATATATTTGGATAGTTCTATCAATGCTAGCCTTGAAAACATCTATCCATTCTTTTTAAGTGTCCTTGTGAATGGAATGAAACTAAGAAATTGTATGATTGATAGTGGTGCCTCTAATACTGTTATGCCTTTCAAAATCATGGAGAAGTTGGGCCTAAAAGTTGATACAGTTCAAGGCAGATGTTGTGAAATGGATCAGAGGGAGGTACCAGTTATTGGTACTATCAATGCAATGCCATATAGGTTGGTAGCATATCTAGAGAAAGAGTTAATAATGAGTGTTTTGGTGGTGGACATCCCTCCTCATTATGGGATGCTACTATCTAGAAGGTGGAGTGCTGCCATGGGTGGAAGTTTACAATGTGATCTATCCTATGGCACTTTCAAGATTGATGACTAGTTTGTCAAGATTGATCGAGAGCCAAGAGTATGCCACATGATTGAAAGGAATACTGATAATGAAACTGCATGTTTTGTGGATACTGATATTAATGCTTTTAGGGTAGAGATCCTATATTTGAAAATGAACCTATTTTGTCACCTATCTCTATTGAGGTAAGTGTTAATTCTATGAAGGGTGATTTGTGGGTAATGTACTTTGATGGTGAAAATTGAAAAGATGGAGCAGGAGTGGGTATTTTACTTATTTCTCCTAATGGAAACACCTTCAAATTTTCTTTCACATTGAATTTCTTTTGTACCAACAATATAGTAGAGTATGAGGCATTTTTGTTAGGACTAAGGTTGGCACAAAAGCAAGGTATTAAGTGTTTGAGTGTTGTTGGTGATTCTGAGTTGGTGGTCTCCGAAGTCAGGTTAGTATATGCTTCCAAGAACAAGAGGTTGAAACAATATAGGAATGTAGTTTGGGATTTGATTAAACATTTTGATGCCTTCAATATTGAGTGGAAGGATAGGAATAACAATAAGATGGCTGATTTGTTAGACAATATTGCAATCAATCCCATAGATATTACTTTTGCTGGTATCTCTAAAGTTGAAATTTAGGCTAGGCCTAGTATACCAGACAATATTGAAAATTGGAAAGTTTTTGGTAATGATAATGATATCTTGAAGTTTATGAATTGTGAAGATCAGTATCATGGTCAGGAATTTCATTGTTCATATTTGGTTGAGTTAGTAGAAGGAAAAGAGGTTGTCTTAGGCAATGAGGTCATTCAGCTTAGAACTAACAAGGTGCCCAAGGGGCTTGTTGTTTTGGAGACTGTCTTTGATAACTAGGATAGAGTTCAAAAGAATATCAAAAGAGAAGATCATGCTAGTCTAGAGGAGATAAATCTTGGAACACATGAGGCATCTAAGAAGGTATACATTGGTAGGGACATGTCTCACAATGTGAGGAAATCTTTGATTGAATTATTCAAAAAGTTCAAGCATGTTTTTGCATGGTCATATGATGACCTAAAGGTTTATAGAGAGGATTTGTTTCAGCATATTATTCCATTGAAAGAAGATGCTAAACCTTTCTGGCAAAAACAAAGGCCTATTAATCCCACTTTGGCACCTAAGATGCAAGAAGAGTTAATGAAGTTAAGAGATGCTGCCATTATCAAGCCTATAAGGCATTCTTCTTGGGTGTCAAATCTTGTTCCTGTGAGAAAGAAAAATGGTGATGTCAGGCTTTGTGCGGACTTCAAGGATTTGAACATTAGCTCATTAAAGGATAACTATTGTCTGCCCAATATGGAAGCTATGTTGCATAGAGTAATCGGATTAGAATTGATGTCTATGATGGATGGTTTCTCTGGTTATAATGAAGTTGTTGTGAAAGAATCAAAACAATTCAAGACAAATTTCACTACACCTTGGGGGACATATGTTTATGTGAGAATGCCTTTTGGTCTCACAAATGTTGGTGCTACTTTTTAGAGGGTAATGGATGTTGCCTTTTCAGATTTCATAAATGATTTCCTTGTTGTATATCAAGATGATTTAACTACTTATTCCAAGAAGGAAGAAGACCATTGTACTCATTTAGAGAAAATATTTATGAGGGCTTTGGAATATAGCATTTCATTAAACCCAAGGAAATGTGCTTTTGTTGTCATTGAAGGTAAGTTGCTTGGCAACTTAGTTGGGAAGCAAGGAGTAAGAATTGACCCTGAGAGGGTAGTAGTCATTAATAAAATTCAGAGACCAAAGAATCTTAAAGGGATTTAGTCCTTCTTTGGCCAAGTCAATTTCTTAAGGAGGTTTGTGATGAATTTTGCAGAGGTTACTACACCTATTTCTAAGATGTTGAAGAAGGGATCTGCAATCAATTGGGAGGGTGAGCCTAATGAGGCTTTCAAAAATATCAAGCAGGCTATCAAAGATGCACCAGTGCTTAAAGCACCTGATTATAATGTCCCAATGCATATCTTTTCTTTTGCATCTTTTCACACTATTGCTACAGTTTTGTTACAAAAGAATAAGGATGGTTTTGAGCAGCCTATTGCATTTTTTAGTAAATGTTTGCAGGCTACTGAATTGAAGTATGACATAAATGAGAAACAAGCATATGCACTTGTGAAGGAAGTCAAGGCTTTTAGGTGTTACTTGATGGGGGCAGTTGTGATTGCTTTTGTGCCAAGTGTAGCTGTGAAGGATATTTTCTCACAGCAAGAGGTGTCTAGAAGAAGATGTAGATGGATCAATAAGATCCAAGAATTCAATGTTGACATCCAAATTACTAAATTGGTTAGAAGAAAATGATTGGAAAAACTAATGGCTCAATCTAATCTTGATACAAATCAGGTAAATCATTCTAAAATTGATTATACATGTGATATGGATGAGTGTATCTGGTATCAAGATATCATCTATTACTTGAGAAATATAAGATGTCCAGCAAGAATTAATGATAATCAGAAAAGGACATTAAAATTACAAGCCATCAAGTATGGAATTGTGAAATGTAAATTGTATAGAAAGAATTTAGATTGCATACTTTTGAAGTGTGTTGATGAGGATCAGGCTAACAAGTTAAAAGAAATGCATGAGGGAGTTTGTGGTGGACATTACATGGGTAAAAATACTTCTCATAAAATCTTGAGAGCAAGATTCTGGTGGCCCACAATCTTCAAGGATGTAGAACAGTTGGTAAGGAGGTGTGATGCTTGTCAAAGGTTCTCCAGTAAGCTAAAAATTTTCAGGTAATGTGCCATTAAAACCAGTAGAAGTTTAGGCTCCTTTCCAACAATGGGGAATTGATTTCATAGGGGAGATACCAAACAAGTCAAGTGGAGGACACTCATGGATCTTAGTTGCCATTGATTACTTTACTAAGTGGGTAGAGGCTATACCTTCAAGAAATGTAACTAGTAAGGTGGTAATTGATTTTCTATTGAATAATATTGTTACAAGATTTGGGTGCCCTAAGAAAATAGTAAGTGATAATGCAATGTTCTTCAAGTCTGCAGAATATAAGGACTTTTGCAAAGGTTTAGGAATTGAGATTTTTAATTCCTCACCTTATCATCCACAAGGAAATAGACAGGTAGAATCTACTAATAAGAGTTTGATTAAGATCCTCAAGATGATTCTTGAAAAGAATAAGAGGGCATGGAATTCAAAGCTGCCATTAGCTCTATGGGCTAATAGGGTAACTGTGAAGAGAGCAATTGGTTGTGCACCATTTGACCTAGTATATGGAATACATGCAAGGATGCCTCAGAATAATTTATTGGAAATGTACAAGTTTGTTTAGTTATATGATGATGACATAGATGATGAGATGCAATTGAGAATTGAGGACCTCATTAGGTTGGATGAGACTAGAAAAGAATTAGTTGCAAGGAATGTCAAATTGCAGTTGCAGGTCAAAAATTTATATGATAAGAGGGTTGTTAATAGGAAGTTTGAGCTTAGTGATTTGGTGTTAATTTGGAATGCCAGAATGGAGGATAAAGGAAAACATGGTATGTTTGATCCCATCTAGCTAGGGCCATATCTAATTCATGAGAAATGGGGCCAAGATTCATACATTGTCAAGGAATCAAATGGTGAAGTTCAGGAATTGCCTGTTCATGGACAATTCTTGAAAAAATACTTCAATTGAAGGTATTTTATTTTCCATGAATAGTAGTTAGGTCTATACATTTTGTAAATCCTGTAAATAAGTTGCTTGCCCTTGCCCTATTTTGTCCTGGTCTATAAGTTTTTGGTCCTGTTGCTCTCTGTTGTCAGTGTTTTCTAGTGGGATGGTCTACTTTAAACCAGTGATTCTAGATCCTTGCTATGCCTGCAGGAGGCATACATCCCCAGACAGAGCCACTGTTAGCACTTGCAAAAAAATTTCATGGCTTCATGTCTTTCGCCTGGTCTCTGTAGTTATTTTTGTGTCCCTGGCATAAACCCTTAGTTCAAAATTCAAAAGATGTAGCCGTTGCATGAAAAACCCTTTGTTAAGCCCTAGCATCATTCTAATTTTGTGTTACTTTATTTAGGTCACTTAAAGGTCCTATAGCACATGTGGTAAATTGTTAACCTCTTAGTTGCATGATCACATGAACCTTTTTCATGCTTTGCGATCATGTGACTAAGGTTTGATGTCGGCCCCTTTGATTTAATATTTCCCTAGGTCTAGCATTTTAATTATTTCCTTGAATCCTCAGCACTTTATATTTTCCTAGGCCTGGCCTTCTGACAACATCTACATCTAACAGTCGTCATTAAAGCACAAGCGATGTGTCAGAGGCTTGCACTCTTGCGATGGTTGTTGATTCATTTCCATGACATAACCCTTTCTCTGCAGGTGGGTCCACTACTAGGTAGGCTCATGTGGTAGTCTCTCATTCACTGAGATATCCTATAATGCATGGCAAGCCTGCTATCTCAATCAGATGATCCCTGATCAATGGTTGGCGTGTAAGTGAATAGAATCTTTTGAGCCTTTTAGATCTTGTGCCAGCCATCTGATCTTCTAGGCGGTATAGTGTTCTCAGTGGGTCCTAATTGCCATGTAAGCATAGTTGGTGGTCTCTGATTGGTCCATGTAATAACACAGTGGCAGTTGTCAGTGGGACCTAGTTTTTGAATGCATCAGAGGGTCCTGACCTTGTCAGTATATCAAAAAACAAGGTAAGTTCTTATGAGATTTGTCAGAGGCTTCAGATTTTGTGATGGCCATTGATTTCTTTCGGTGTTAGGAGGTTGTCAGGGTAGGGAAGAGATTCTAAATCAATGGTAGGCATGTAATTTGATGGAATCTTATCAAGCCATGTGAAGATGAGAAAACCATTGATTTTGTTGGTGTGGGCCCAGTTAAATTTCTTTAGTCTTCTGGTGGTTTTGATAAAGTGGTTAGTGGCCTCATAAATTTCAATGCTTTTCGCTCATTCACATAATAAAGTGGCGGTGTTCCAAATCATCTGGTGATTCAACAAAGGAAGGTCATGTGATTGCTAAGTATTTTAGTGATGACTTAAATTATTTTGCGAACTGGCAAAAAAAATTTGTCACCAGTTTGCCAAATATAACTAGGATAAGTTTATTTTTCTGCAGTCGCTAGTTTGTGGGGTTAAGTGGTGAGTTGAGATTTCATTCTGCGAATAAGGAAATGTCTTTTCATGTAGTCGCTAGGAGTTGACCTGAGGTTTCTGGTTGAGTTAAGATCATAAAAGACCGTGAAAAGGGAGGAATCAAATGGTCAGGACTTAAAGTTGATTTAGATTCAAATGATGATTGTTGATTTGCTGCTGGTGCTTGAAATTGACTGTTTGTTTTCAAATTCAAATTTCTTGGAGTGTTTCCTGCGACTAGAAAGACTAAAATTGAATGCAGAAGTGACTCAAGCTAGTAGGAGATGATCTGTTTTCCATTTCAGTCTGGTCTAGGGTGTGCCATGATCATCTACAGGGGTCTATACTATGTGGTTTTGTGCACGAGGTGTGTTGCAGGTGGCCGAATAGGTTGACATTTTAGATGTTTTTGTGGTTCTTAGTACCTTCTTAGTGAGATTTATCATGATTGAGGATCAATTCAAGATTTTCTTTCTCCTAGTCGCCTAGGTTTCTTCCCCTGTAATAAATTTGTGACTATTTATGGTGGGTTTAGTGGGTGAAACCTTAAGCCTAGTCATTTGTAGCTTGTTGCAACCTGTTTTGGGTTTCCAAGATGACTAGGGGGTATATATTACAACATTTTTTATTTTGTAATAGTTTTTGTTGATGGTATGTGTGTGTGCTAAAATGTTGTCACACTTCTATGAATCCTTACATGCAAGAAAACTCAAGAATGAGCCCTCACAAATCGATCCATAGCTCTCTATGCATGGAGTTGCAAGATTTGTAAAATTGCTCTCAGCTAGAGCTATAAACTCATGACCTTGCTAGTCAACCACACAATGAGAGATTCTAAATGAATGCAATGCTATGAAAATCTATATGAGAATGCAAATTAATCTTATGAGAATGAAGATGCAATTAAGCTATGAAAATGGAAATGAAAGAGTTACAAACCCTCTAATTAAACTATGTGAGATTAATCTAAAACATGAAAGGAAATGATACCATGATGATGCAACTATGATGCAAGATAAGATGTGATGTAGATGCAAGATCAATGCCAATGATGCTCCAAATCTTCAAAACTTGATGCAAGAATATCTCCAAAAGCTTCAATGACTTAGAAAACTTGTAGCATAACAATTCAAGTATGTATTGTGTGTGCAAATGAGGAAGAGAGCCATTTCTTTTATAAGAGGTGAAAAATCAATGGACCATGGAGATTAAGAGGAAAAAGATTTAATCAACGGTGGAGAAAAAAATAAGCTTGATCCTTGTGCACAAATATCCTCCAATAGAAAAATTAGAAGCATTTACTTTATGTTGAGCATTTACTTTATGTCCATGTGAGACAAAAAGTACTTTTCATTTATTTTTTATTTTATTTTTCTTTATAAATAAGAATTAAATGCTTTATTTGTGCAACATAGGATAAGAAGAAAAGTGGAGATTTTTTATTTAAATAAAAGAGGAGGAAATTCCTTTTAATTAAATAAAGGCTTAGAATAAAGTGATTTTATTATTTAATTAAAAGAGATTTTTAATTTATTAAAAGGGATGTATTCTCTTAATTAAATAAGATTTTTATTTTTATTTTCTTTTAAATTAAATAAGGGTCAAACCTTAGGAAATATTGAATTGATTATGATTTGATCAAGGAAATTGATAGATTTGAAAAATATTGATTTTTGAAAATATTGATTCAGGGATTTGAAAAATTGCAGAAATAGGGGCCCAAAGTCTAGGTGACCATTTTAGGGTGCACACATTTGCCCCTCTTTGACTAATGTGTGATCATTCTAGGAACACATGTAGTCAAAGAAGAATTGAAATGTGAGATCGATTTGGGATCACAAACCAACCCAGATGTGTGTTCATTTTGGGAAACATCAGGACAAACATAAATAAAAGATTCTAGACATGAGGTCGATTCGGGATCATATCCAAAATAAGAGATAAGAATCTCAAGCTTGAGCAAAAACTCATAAAAAGATGTCTGAATCAAGAAAATCAAGGAAATCAGGGATGAGAATCTCATAAATACTGCCCCCTCGGAGTTGAAATCGAAATCAGGTAGAGAGGAATAGCAAATTGATAAAGATTGATAAAATCAGAATGAAATCACAACTAAAGATAAAGGAGCATGATAAGATAACCATCAAATAGTGAAGACATGCCCCAAGTTGACTAGGTTTGACTAGGAAAGATATAGGATAAAGATTAAGTCAAACCTCAGAGAGAGGAAGCGAAAGGGGTGAATGAAAGACTAGAAGTTTGAAAGACATGGAAAGGAAGAAATTCCATCAAAGATCGAAGAATTATGCCTCAAAAGGTCAGTCAACTACGTAAAAGAATGATAAATCTTGGAAATGCGACTCGAATTTCAATTTTGAGTCCGAAATAGATAGAAAATGATGTGACATGAAAGACCAAAAATGAAAGATATGATCAAGAAGAACTAGAAAATGAGCACAGTTGACCAACTAGTCCATAGATGATAAAAAAGAGAGCTCTCTCCATACACAAGATGCAAAAAACTAAACTATGATGAACCTAAGAATGCAAGCTACTATGAAAGTGGTTGACTTGCAAGGTTACAATGCTTATAGACATCTAATTATCATCATCGAACGTTATTGGTAGTGTCGCAAGGTCATACAATGCACACTAGCATAACTATGTGGATATGAATATGATCTTTATCAGATAAAAATGTGGAAATCCCACCTAGGCATCAAAGACATGGAGGTCAAGATGACTAATGCAATGAGATTACCTAAATTTGATATGGCAAGATTATGCTTGTATCAAGACACATGAAAGTCAAGATAACTAGAAGCGTGCACTCGCAAAATAGTCAAGGATAATACCTTGTCAATCTATAGTGTCAAGTAAGACCAGCATAAATGCTCATGACAGGTAGGACCAACAAAATATACCCACAAGTAGATAAAGAAATAAAACATGTTCTCATTCCCTTAGTCTTCTAGCTATGCATCATCGAAAACTTCTCAGGGAGAGGCCACTTATCAAAGAAATTCTCATAGATAGCACACAAAGAAAAGTAAAGTCACCATATCCCAAGCGAATTGATTGTTTAAGTGTGTGTGTGTTGGTCATAGAGTCAAACTCTAGTTATCACATCTGCAAATGAGAAATATCGCATCATACTTAGACTATTGGGTAAGACATCTGATAAGTGTTAAGAAATACTCGACGCAAGGGTAGTGTTGAAAAACACTGTTTGGGGTGGTGTTGAAAAACACCTGTTGTGAAATGCCCCAAGAGACATACGCACCTAAAGGACCAATGCTAATAGTGATGCCCCCTAGACAAACATAAAGACCAATTCTAGACCAAGTCAAATAAGGTCAAAACATGGTGGAGAAAGGTTCAGTGTCAAGGACACATGCTAACAAATAGGGGTGCAAAGGCCTCAAGTAGCGCCTGTTTCCAGGTTTTCACCACTTGGATTTATTGCAATTTTTTTCTCTTTTTTTCATTTTTTTGAATTTTTTGCTACCAAGGCACCTGTTTCTAGGTTTTCACCAAGGCACTTTTTCTATTTTTTTTGAATTTTTTGGAAAAAAATTTGATTTTTTTGTTTTTTTTTAAGACTTTTTATGCTTTTTAAGATTTTTTCAACATCATATATCAATTTTTTGGGTATTTTTTTAGGATCAATAAAATATATACAAAGGATGACCCCAGACAGAATAGGCATCAAACTTCCAAGCAAGATCACATTGTGTAGTCCCAATATCTAGCAATGTGGAGGACAAGATGGATAAGCAAGCTGGTGAATGAGATAGAGGAAAGGAGAATGAAGGCAAATGGAGGGAAGAAATCTTTAAGGTCAAACTCCTCAAGAGTACCCAAGCTAGGGAAAAAAAATTGTCATGTAAAGCGCATCTGGACAAGTAATGAAAGGCCAGCATAGGATAAGCCTCAAAAGCGCACTGTAAAAGAAGGGAGGAATGCAGTCCAAAGGAGTAGACATGTCAAGAGGCTTCATAGCATCATGTTTTACTCTTTTTTTATTAGATCAAGACCAAAGAGGAAAAGGATAACGAAAGGCTAGAATGAATGAAGGAAAATACGAAGGCGAAACCTGAAAGGAATGAAAGCAAGATCATCATAAGATAGCTCACATGATAGCTAAATGTTCATGTATAGATCAACATTGCCAAGATCAAAGAGAGAAGACGGAATAGATGCAATATGTAGAAGAACTACGCATGATGCCTGATTGCTAGGTTTTCATCATGGTACTTATCCAAGGTGCCACAAGGGAGTGGTTTTCACCATAGGACGAATTTATTTCTCTTTACTTTTGCTACGAAGGTGCCTGTTTCTAGGTTTTCACCATGGCACATTTTCAATTTTTTTCATTTTTTTTTCTTTCTTTTTGAATTTTTCTATTTTTTTAAATTTTCTAATTTTTTGGAATAAAGCAAGCTTTTCAGATAATGCTCCTTGAAAGGATAAATCATGATATGCCAAGGATTCAAATTGATATGCTCAAAGATGTTGATAGGGAAAGGAATATGGAAGAAAAAAAAATGGAGGATAAGGTTTTATGTAAAGCAAGTGAGGTTGGAAGATATAAGGAATAGGCAAATGAGGAAAAATGATAGAAGGTAGAAGGATAATGAATGGAATGATTGTGAAAGGGTAGATGGAAAGGAAGGCAAGATCAACATCAACACACACCTTGAAGGGTGGTGAGAGGATGGAGGAAATGTGAATGAAGGAATACAAGAAGGAATATGGTGAATGTTTAGCAGAGGTTGCAGTTCAGGCACATGGAATGGAAGAATGTTTTTGGAAGAAAATGAAGTGGAAGCCTTTGGAAGCTTGAATGTCAACTTTACTTTTTGTTCAATATCATACTCTTTCAAGAGAGATTTTGGAATCCATATAGCTTTAAGATTTTCATTTCCTTTTGATGATTTAGAGATAATATTTTGAATGATAGATTTTGGAACCAATACTTGTCTTGTAGTTTTCTTCTTAGATATCTCTTTGAACTTTATATTTCCATGTCGATTAGAGGAGACATGGTGATTTTCTTTTTTTGATGGATTCTTGTATTGTTTATTTTTCTTGTATTGAACATTCAAGTTACTTCCAAAAGACTTGGGATTTGTGGAAGGAGGAGAATATGACTGGTTAGATGGGTGGGTGGATGAAAAGGATTCAAGGGTATGCATCTATGTTGATCTTGAGGGAAGATAGGAGATGGAGGGATGTAAGGACCCAAGATGGATGAAGAATTAGGAGAGCTAAGAGGGGAAAGTGAAGGGACATAAGGACCCAATATGGAAGGAAGACATGAAGCCCTTAGTATTGGTGGAGGAGGTCCAAGGATGGACGTGGAAGATGCAAAAGGATAATCATTAAGTTCATCAACATCTATATGACAACCAAGGACATCAACATCTTTAGAGTGAGCATTAGAATTTTCAATAGGATCTTGGACATCTTGAATAGGAGCACCTTCTTTGATAGGATCATTCAAATCTTGCAAATACTTAGGAAGAGAAGAAAGTGGAAGTGAACATGGAGTGGTAGAATAAGAAGATGGAAGACTTCGATCTTGACAAGGATCTTTGGATAGTATAAGCATATCTACTTTCTCTTGATTTTCAATAGGCTTTACATCAGAAGTAACAATACCATTTTTAATAACCTTAATGGAAGTATCATCTTTGGAAAGCGCAAGTGTGGTAAGGTTATTTTGATTATCAATAAGCTCAATGATGTAAGTAGTAGCTTGATCTTGCTTAGGAGATGGTGCAATGAATGCGAAAGAGCGTAAAGGATCGAAAGAACCATGAAATGGAGGAGATACATCATGAAGAGAATTGAATGACATGGAGGGTTCTTGATCTTTATCTTTCTTTATATTTTTTTCTTTATCATTTTTAGAGTCCTCTTGACATGGAGCCACTCTTAAGGACAAGGAAGCAGGTTGGAATTGTATGGAAGACTTTGGAGGAGATGTTGAAAGACTAGCTGAAATAGGCATTATAGTATTTAAAGGCTTAGGCTCTTTAGGTTTAGCATTATTAGAAGTATTTGTAGCAAAGTGAAGTTTAGCTTGAGTTTCTTTAAGAGGTAGCCCTTGAGGATAACTATAGGAAACTGCATGGAAAGTCTTAGGATCTTTGTTGGATGAAAGATTTGTGATAGATTTAGAAGACTCGAAAGCTTTAGGAAATGTGTGGGTATTGGAGGAAGTAGAGGATGGAAAGGAACCATCACAAGTCAAAGGTTCAACATTAACATGATCTTGCTTGAGAGTGCAACCTTTATTTTCAGCATGAGAACTTTTAGAGGAGAGATTCTTTTGACGTTTGAAATTAGCGCGGTAGATTTTCTCTTCCTTAGTAGGAATATTGTATTGTTCACAAAAATCATCAAAGAATTCTTCAAATTTAGAGTCATATGGATCACCATCAAAGTCTACCCAATATGAATCCCCCTTAGAAATCACAAGTGTACCACAAGGATGATGCTTAGGTATAGAAGTTTCATGGGCATCACTACATTGTCCATCATCATAGTCATCATAGGTGGGTGTGTCACACTTTTTGGAAGAGACATCATAAGGAATATCACATTGCTCTTTATGGTATGTCTTCTGAAGAGAAGTAAGACTCTTTGAAGAAGTAGAAGAAGAATGAGATTGTGAAGAAGAGGGAGGTGAAGACCTAGTGGAAGAAGAATACCTGGATGATGAGGAATTTGAATGATGTTTAGAAGAGTCATGATAAGATTTGGAAGATGAAGAATGTGAATAGTGTTTAGAAGAATCATGATAAGACTTAGAAGATGAAAAATGAGAATGATGTCTGGAAGAGTCATGATAAGACTTGGAAGGTGAAGAAGAATGAGAAGATTTAGATGATGAAGAATGTTTGGAAGAAGAAGATTGTGATATGATCATGTTTATGATTTTAGCAAAGGCATCTTATTTAATCATCTTGTCTTTTATTTTTTCTATAAATTCATCACTCATGAGAATTTTGGAAGAACAACACTTTTTGAATATGTCAATGAGCTCAAGATCATCTATTCTTAATAAAGGTTCCAAAACTAGATAGTCAAGATTCATGGTTATAGAAGAGGAGGAATCAAGCATGGAAGAAATGAATAGATGAATAGAAGAAGGTAGACTAGATAGTAAGAGGAAAAGAATCTAGAAGAAGAAGAAGAATTTCCCATGGGAATAGAAGATTTTAGAAGAACATGGGAAATGGAGAAGAAAGAAGAAGACTAAGAGTCATCTTGTGCAATTGATACCATAACGTTCATTAAGATGTTGAGCAACATGACAACACTTAGGATCTGACCTGGACTGACCAAGGAAGACCAAGCTTCTAAGGAGAACTCACTATAGTAGGATGAAACTCAGTTTCAATATTCCAAATAGATCTTTCAAAAGATTTCGCAATGATGATCAAGCACATAGAACAGCAACCAGGGAGTTCAAGCAAATAGTCTTCAAGCAATGAGAAAGGGACAAAGCAACCTTGTGCATGAATAGAGATAGTGACTTAGTATGCTACTCCTTAAAGATTCTACTTGTGTATGTTCTTGAAAATGTTTTAGCAGGCATATAAAACACAACAACACCTTAACAAGCTATCTACAAGGATATACATGGTTTTCTAAAAGGAGTCCTCGATATACACAAGGTACGTGAGGCCCAAATCCATAGATGAGAAGAATCCAAAATCACATAGCTGGGGGGAGACAGTAATCCAAATCTCCTCCTTCACTTCTCAAAGGTATAAAGTTCGTTGAGGCTTAGCCAAGAGTGATATCAAACTCAATTCCCAAGAGAGGTTTCTTTGGATTCACCTTTCGATATTTATACTCTGCCAGAACACAAGAGTTAAGGTCGTCCCTTGAGGTGGTGTGTCCCCAAGCAGGCCTTCTAGAAATAAAAACTAAGTAATTCACTATCAAAAGTATTTAGAGCACTAAAGGTGGAACACTTAACTCTTCAAGTAAATGTGAAGTGAGTCCAAAAGTGGAACATTTAACCCTTTAAAATAATGTGAAGCGAGTCCAAAAGTGGAACATTTAACCCTTCAAGAGAATGTGAAGTGAGTCCAAAAAAGTGGAACACTTAACCCTTCACACAAACTAAAAGTGAGTCCAAAAGTGGAACATTTAACTCTTCACACCAACTTAAAGTGAGTCCAAAAGTGGAACATTTAACTCCTCACATCAACTCAAAGTGAGTCCACACCTTAGAAAACAAGTGAGTTCCAAAAAGTACAAAAGGGTTGCCTAGTGCAGCAATTAACGCTTCTTTCCTGTAGGCCCCTCCCCTTTAATGTGGCACTGATCTTGCAACCATGGGGCGGAAATGAGGAGCCGGTGGATTAGCGAGTCCAATAACCCAAGATAGCAATCTAGATCAATCTTAAGTAATCTAAAGTTTCTTACAAATACTACTCACAAATGACAAAAGGTTGAATCAATAAAATATTTAACTTTCCAAGTAAACATAGAGTGAGTCCACAAAGTGGTGCATTTAACTCCCTATATAAATAAGAAATGAATCCATGCCCTCAATCACTCAATGAGATATTTGATATTGGAACCAATAATTACTTAAGGTTTAAACACAAGCATTCACTTACACAAACTTGTATGAAAGCAAATCTATGTTCATTCATTTCCCATTAAGAGTATCAATTGAAATGTGTTCTATGAAAGCATGTAAACACTCAAGCCAAACACATGAGAGGTTTAATTTTAATTCCAAAATCCAAATTTTGTAGAGATGGAACAAAGTACCTCAAGTCCAATGCTTTGTTTTAAATATTTTCCATGAAAGCAAGAGCACCTTCAAATGAACAAAACAAGAAAACAAGCAAACAAGATATGCAATGTATATCCAACTTATGCAAACCCTAGGGTTAGATCTAAAAATCAATTATTAGGAGCAATGATAACCAGTAAATAATCCAAATGATAACTCATATCATGCAATGAAAAATGAAAAATAAGTGCATACCCATCACAAAATTTTATTTTTTTTGCATTTGACCTAGTCAACAAGATCTGATTTTTACCACATGAATTTGGACCCCAAACCCAAAATGTAGAAAAGAGACCTTTATCAAAAAATAGAGAGCTTTCCAAAAATATAAAAATTTTAGAAAAATCTTTTCATTTGTGCCCTAGAGACCCATTTTATCAAAACATACCAGTTTTTATAAATTGACCAAATAAACTATGATATGATTTCTAAATTAAAAACACATTGAATGGACCCCCTGTAGAATTTCAAGACCTTTCCAGAAACGTAAAATTTTTTGAAAAATATGTTTTTTTACGCTAAAAATTGATTTTTTATGCAAAATTAAGAAAAAATCATAAAAAATACAAATCACCTCTGAAAATTCTAAAAATATTTTGGGAGCTTCCTCGATATGTCACCAACTTGAAAAAATATTTTTAGACTAGAATACCAAGCCTTTTGGGAGATATGATCAAATCTTTCAAATCTAGGGTTTTTTATCTCCAAACAAATCTACACAAGGGTTAGCTCCAAAAATAATCAAAACCAGCATGCAAGAGGTGGGTTGCCCCATGGTGGGTGCCAAAAAATGTGTGTGCTAAAATGTTGTCACACTTCTATGAATCCTTACATGCAAGAAAACTCAAGAATGAGCCCTCACAAATCGATCCATAGCTCTCTATGCATGGAGTTGCAAGATTTATAAAATTGCTCTCAGCTAGAGCTATAAACTCATGACCTTGCTAGTCAACCACACAATGAGAGATTCTAAATGAATGCAATGCTATGAAAATCTATATGAGAATGCAAATTAATCTTATGAGAATGAAGATGCAATTAAGCTATGAAAATAGAAATGAAAGAGTTACAAACCCTCTAATTAAACTATGTGAGATTAATCTAAAACATGAAAGGAAATGATACCATGATGATGCAACTATGATGTAAGCTAAGATGTGATGTAGATGCAAGATGAATGCCAATGATGCTCCAAATCTTCAAAACTTGATGCAAGAATATCTCCAAAAGCTTCAATGACTTAGAAAACTTGTAGCATAACAATTCAAGTATGTATTGTGTGTGCAAATGAGGAAAAGAGCCCTTCTTTTATAAGAGGTGATAAATCAATGGACCATGGAGATTAAGAGGTAAAAGATTTAATCAACGGTGGAGAAAAAAAGAAGCTTGATCCTTGTGCACAAATATCCTCCAATAGAAAAATTAGAAGCATTTACTTTATGTTGAGCATTTACTTTATGTCCATGTGAGACAAAAAATACTTTTATTTTATTTTTCTTTATAAATAAGAATTAAATGCTTTATTTGTGCAACATAGGATAAGAAGAAAAGTGGAGATTTTTTATTTAAATAAAAGGGGAGGAAATTCTTTTTAATTAAATAAAGGCTTAGAATAAAGTGATTTTATTATTTAATTAAAAGAGATTTTTAATTTATTAAAAGGGATTTATTCTCTTAATTAAATAAGATTTTTATTTTTATTTTCTTTTAAATTAAATAAGGCTCAAACCTTAGGAAATATTGAATTGATTATGATTTGATCAAGGAAATTGATATATTTGAAAAATGTTGATTTTTGAAAATATTGATTCAGGGATTTGACAAATTGTATAAATAGGGGCCCAAAGTCTAGGCGACCATTTTAGGGTGCATACAGTATGATATTGAGCAAGGAGAGCCTGTATTTTGGGTCTGCTTCTTTGGCATTTTCTTGTTTGATAATGTATTGATTCTGCAAGTCTTAATGATAATATAGTTGAATTCCAATCTCATAGTGGTGTATGTCTTTTTGTTTTGTTCCTGAGCTCATATATGTTGATTTCACAAAGTGGGTTAGCATATGGTAAACAAAGAGTATTTTGAGATTATCTTTGAGTTCCTAACAAAGTTAGGATTAAAGCCTTTCAGGTAACCTCAGTGAGTTCATGGCTTGATAAGAATTTGATGTCCTGGTATTTGAGTGAGAGGGTAATAGGCAAAGCACTTATCCTAAATTCAAGTGTGTTTAAGTTAGGGTCTTCGGTTGATGTATGCTATTTGGTGACTCTATGCCCTGGTTAAGCCACTGATCCTTTCTCTAGATGCAGTCCATCATCATCAATCACACACACACATTCAAATGATAAAATCTTTAAATAAATTGGTAAGGGTATAGTTGTGTATTATTTTTTGATTCCTTTGAAGAAGTGAATCAAGGGTACACCCACCTGAGCATTAAGGCTCAAAGTGTAGGAGGATCTCTTTTAATCCTTGTTAATTGGCCCTCTTCCTTGTAGACTTTTGAGTAGTGATAGAGTCAAATTTTTATTAAAGTTATCCATCAAAGTATAAATCTGCAAGTTGAAGATCAAAGGGAACCCCCAACACAAAGAAAGAAAAAACATCCAAGAGATTTGGGAGGGACAAAGCACCATTGTCTCAAGAGGCTGGTAAAGATGTTTTTGTTGACTTACAATGTGATATATATTTTCAAAGCACACCTTGCAGCTAGGAAAGTAGATATAGTGGAAGCTTAACACTAGTTCAAGATTTTGAAGCTATGCTGGCCCACCGTGATAATGATGAATGGGTTCCTAAATAAGATACAACATGATATATATATTTAATATCTTGGAATGAAGGAAAGACTCAAAGTTCAAAACTAATGAACTGACAGAATGAGGATGAGACTATGTGAGTGTTTGTTGTGAGGGTGTGCATTGTGCATACATAATTGATTGGGTGCTGAATGCACTAGTCTTTGCAAACCTACGCACCAAGTCCATTGTTGAAGGTGTGTGTGTACACCCAAGGGGAATGTTTACAACCTCCATTTGCACTTTCCTTTTTGTATGCTGGACATACCAGAGCAAGGTGAGTGATTTTGTGAGGAAGAGGCAGCTAGAGGTGTTTGGAAGCACACCAGCATGGCATCACATGAAGAAAGGGGGGATGAGTATGTATCAATACAGTGAGTTCTTAGTTTTTTGTTTGTAGCACACCAAAATAAGGAGAGTAGTACCTTGTGTGAGTGGCACATGTAAGTAGGAGGTTGCGTGAATCTTATTGGGGGTTTCCTATGTTGCACACTAGGCACACTAGATAGCAAGGCATGTTGTTGTATGCACTAAATGGAGGCTGTATGCAAACAAACTATGCTATGCATCCTTTGTGCATGCCTTTTAATATCTGCACACTCCACTTTGGGAGCCACGTGTACAGAAGAGGCATCATATTTTAGTTCAACATTATCTTTCTATTTTGGTTTAACATCATCATCTGACAATGAGGGGTCAAAAGGAAAGCCTTTAAAGAGTTCGGTGTTTCTCAACAGTGTAGCTAATTCTGGTTCTGCATGACCAAATTCCAATGCGAGTATAGTGAATTCAAGAATAAAGCATGCATCATCAGGCTGCCCAGTGTTCAAATTGAAAAGGGCCAATGTGAAAGGTGGCCATGGGTAATGGAGGTGTGAGTTTTTGGTGGAGACTTGCTACCACCTTTTACACCAGGAGTTGTGTATACATTAGTACAGGGAATTATTGCAAACCACATGGATTTTGCAAGCACTAGAGAATATTGGAAAAATTTTGTTTGCTCAGGTATGAGGGAGCGGCTGGAGGTAAAAGAAAAGTTAGTAGGCTATATTTTCACATTATCGCACATTTACCAAAAGTAATTCATAAGTAACATTTAAAAGAAATTGTGCTCACTTGCTTAGTAAAGTGATAAAGGAAGGCAAGGGCCATGTGGAGGAAGCCATGCGTGGAGTCTCTTAGGCCTTTGTGGCCCCGGCTAGCTAGGTGCCTAGAGTAAATTTTGTAACTATAATTTATTAAACCAAAGACTTTAGTCCCACATTTATGGTGGGTATGAGAAACAGATTGTTTAAAAAGAAAAACCCATAATGTCATAGTGTCTTAAGTAGACACTTGGTAGAAAGATTTCCTCATGCATGCGTGTAGACCAAGATGTTTGGTTGGTGATAGTTGGACAAAGACTGGTGGTTAGCGGCCCCACACATGAGGTAAAGATAATTTTGATAGAATGTGTAGATGGCTATCAGTTACATTGGGATGCATGCCAGATCCAATAGACATCACTATAGTGGAAAGGTAGAGTTGAACAAGAATTACCATCGTGCTTCAATGATGTGTTGAAATGTGGCACTCTGATGACATGGTAGGATGGTGCAGTTTGGCACCAAGTGGAGATTACAAGTGAACCAAAATATGACATGTGGCATTTGACAAGTGACGAGGCACAAGATAGACAATTGGTAAACCACCTTGAGATTTGTGTAGATCAGACTATGCTCGCTATTCCAAAAGGATGCAGATGCATGGGATTTAACTTGGTGGATTAGCAATAGAGCACCACGTGTCATTCATTGAGTTGGTAGATATGTCACAGATAGATGCACAACCAACGAGAGAAGCTAATCACAGATCACCATGTGGCAAGGACGTGTACACAGGTCTAACTAGGCTATGGGGTGGTGGGATTATCCAATAAGATCATGCCATGTGGCACATGGGCCCATTTCAGAATTCAAAGTTCTGCAAAAACTTAAATTAAAATCTGAATTATTATATAGTCTACACTATATCAATAAATCAAAAATTTAATATTGCAGGTTGCTCACGAAAAATGATCTCTAGGGCACATTTTTTCCCTGAATGTATAAGTATTATATATTTTCAGAATTGGCATGAAACAAGCTATCTAATGGTAATGTTTATTTTTAGTTTTGACAAAGTTGGTGAGAACAGTAATGGACTGTGTAATCTGAGGCCAAATTTGGGTAAAGATGTAGATATTTTGTAAAAGATGTTCTAGAATGAAATGAAATCAGATTTGTTTGAGATATTTTTTGGTAGTCTTAGGGTTGACTCTGTTGCCCTAAAAATTCCATAAATGGTCCTAAGTTTGTTGCAATCCTATATATGGATTTCCAAGACCATTTACAATGGCTGCTATTTTTCTGGTTCACAAGGTCGTATCCTAAACCTTCAGTCAAGGAGTAGGACATACTTTGTCTAGTTTGTATCAAAATAGAGTAGAAAGTTACAGATCATTTGCATATTCTATCAAGTGGCTTTGAATCTTCAAACAAGGTGTTTTTAGAGGCTTAGGTCCTCATTCTTGATTCAAGTTTATAGTTCCATTTCTCTCTAATCTATGTCAAGCTTTATGGGTTTTGAATGTTTTGATTCTTTGTATGGATTTTATCTATGTATGTGTTATTTATCTTTAGTTCTGGTTGAAATTAGATTAAAATATGCTTCAGATGATGCACAAGTTCATAGGATTTTCACAGGGATTTTTTTAAGCAGTATGATTCTAGGTATTTGTGTTTATGACTTGGATCTATGGTGAAGTAATAGTAATTAGTCTCTGTATTCTGTAGTTTACTAGATGATTTTCCCAATGGATAAGGCACTGATCTAGGGCAAGTAAACTTTATGATGATATATGTCTCATTGGAATGTGTTGTATTCTACAAAATTTTAAATCAAATCCTTTCAATCCTTCCAATTTTATCTATTTAGGCCTCAATTATTTCATAGCAATGGAGAGTCAATGAATGATTGGTTATCGTTTAGTATTTTCTTTCTATTATCTGCTTTGTTCAATCTAGTCTTGGTGTTGAAAAGAGTGTTTCATTTACTGGATTAGGTGTACCCACCTTGGTTCTGTAGAGCCAAAAGTGAAGAGGGCAGTCTTGTCCCTATAGTTGGTCCAGTTACCTACAAATTTCCCCATATTTGGAACTAGCCATTCCCAAAATCAGTCTTAAGTATACTGGTTTCTCATGGAGTGTAAAATCCTATCGAGGAACCAACAAAATGGTGACTTTTCTAGGGAATAGAGATTGTAATTATGAGTAAATAGTGTAGGTTCCAAGTTGAGCTATACTCCTGGCCTACCTATTTCAATCAGTTGATATCTTTGGTGTTATAAATTAGTTATAAATAATGTGGGTACGAGTAGAGCTAGACTCCTAGCTGGCTTATTTTTGTCTAGTGGTTTCCATTGAAGTTATAAGATTCATTTTTAAAAGGTTTCAAATCATCTCACCAAGTTGTGAGTGGCGACTCTAAGATCCTATTTTTGATTAGTGCAAAGTTTAGAATAAAGAAATGATGTATTCAACTCTGATAAATAGTATTTGAAATTTTGGTGAAGTTTCATGTTGGCTAGAAAGAGTATATAGAAACAAAAATAAATTGTTTTTCCTCTTCAAGGGGATGGGAATCTACAAAAAGGAAACCCGATGGAGCTTTGAAGTGAGCTCTAAAATTTGCCATTTGTTTCCAGCCAAAGAGAAATTACAACATCAAAAACTTACCAGGTATTTCTCATTCAATGATTTAAATTTGTATAATCCTTATTGGGTGGAAAAAGTCACCATATAAAAGGGATTCTAGAATTGTGGGTCTGCATGTTCCTCCAGATAAAAGAAAATCTAGGTTGTATTGTTGGATAAATATGTATGTGTAAAAGGTTTTATGGCTGCATAAGTTGTTTGTAATAAAAATATGAAAATCTCATCAAGAGAGAGTGTAGTCCATAATGGATTAAAGTAGAGGTCTTTCTATACAGAGGTATGCGCCATTATGTTTTGATGGCATACATGGTTTCCCAAATGAGATTCCTCCCAAGATTAGGAAACATTTGCAAGAGTTTAAAGGGAAACGATCAGATTCAACATGTGAACATTTACAAGGCTTTGTTGATCTGATGGGAGACTTCAAAATTTGTCATGAAGATGTCATCATGAAGTTGTTGGTTCAGACACTGAAAGATGATGCCAGGGTCTGGTTCTATTCACTGCTAGCAAATTCTATTTCTTCATGGGAGGAATTCAATTCAGCTTTCATGGAATAGTTTGCTAAGAGAATTGATGTGAGTATCCTGCTAAACAAATTGATGGAGATTGAAATTGAGGGAGATGAGTTGGTTCCACCATTCAATATCAAATTTGCCAAGGCATTGCATGGTATTTTGAAAGACTACATACCGAATGACCATGTTTGCTTAGTCATCTATTTAGGTGCTTTCGATAGAAAGATGAGCTTCTTGTTAAGGAATAATGAGCCAAATAATTTACATCAGGCCTTTATGACAGTAATGGACATTGAAAATAATTTGAGATATAAAATTGCTAAAGGGTTTTTATCCACTGGAGTCCATTGTTATGATGTTCCAATCAGGGAGGATGGGTGTAAATCAGCAAATGAACATCAATGTCAAGGTGTTTCCATCTCTGCTAATCTTACTAATCATGTTTCAAGTTATGCTTCTGAATAGAATGTAAATGAAGAAAATTTACAGCAAACAATGACTGTCCCTAATATAGAAGTTAGCATGGTTAGTGAAGAATCGCTACTTTTTCTTGATGTAGAGATAGACATTTACAAGGGTTATATAGCAAGTAGATTTGAAACTAGTTCTTCTAGTCCTGAGGTTGTAAAGACTTATTGTTTGCAATCAAGTATTGAAAATGAAGAGGGGTTAGATCTTTCATTAGGTGATGATAAAGCTCCAAGTGATGAGGATCCATCAGATTTTAGTGATGCTAAAGGTGAAGAAGAAGATTCGAAGAGTCAAGGTGATCCTGATCTTCTTGAAGACAAGGAAATAGTCTATGGGCAACCTTGTAAAAAGGATGAGCAATTATCATATGCTGGAGATGATTGTGAAAAGGTTGATGTGAATGGAGCAATAACAAATTCTTGTGTTTCAAATGACAGTGGTGATGAAACTGATCTTTCAGTTTGTATGTTTTCATCTTTGGATTCACCATGTGAAGTTATTAATCATAAGATAAATGAGAGCTTCTATGAGCCCAAATATGAAACAATGGTAGCTCAGTTTTCCCTTGAACCAGAAATAGAGGTCAGCTAGTTTGATATTGATATTGAAGATTTTGATATTAATTATGATATGGAATTAGTATTTTATGAAGAAGTTAACAATGCTAACAATCTACCCTAAAACCGTGAACTATGTCAAGGAGACATATGACAAAGGGAGGACATGTGAAAAGGGTTGCCTACTAATTTGTTTGAGCCACAATTTGAAATATTTGATGAAAAGTTGGAAGAGGTTGCAAAAATTATACCAAATTTTTTGTTTCAGTTAGAAGTGTGTTCTTTTATCCAAAAATTTGATGTGAAGAGTGTTGATTGTGTATTTTTTGAAGAGGCTGAAACAAGTCAGCAAGGACATATTAGTTACCAATCAGTAAAGGAAACTTCTAGTTTTCTGATTCAGCATGATGATGTTTCTTGAAATGATTTCAATTTGAAGCCGCAAGTTGTAGTTCAAAATGATTTTTTTGAAGACTTGTGTGATATGCATACAGATGAGTTATGTTCTCCTTCTCTCAGTAGTGATGAGATCTTTGATTTGTTGATAGTTGAATATAATAAATATGCACATCTATCTGATCAGCAAATGTTAGGCCCTGCTGATTTTTGTTTTGATACTGAAAATGTTGCAGAAGATTTGTATAAGTATGAATCTTTTGGTGAGAATGATCAGGGTATCATTTTTTATGATGATCACGGACTGGTTGAGGATAAAAAATCAGATTATAAAGATGTGATAGTAAGGTCTCCTCATGAGCAACCTTGTGCAAATAAAGATAATGATGCTAATAGTGAGTTCAGTGGATATGAAGATGATGAAGAAGAGTCTATAGTTGATGGTATCTCCAATAAGTTTGTAAGTATTCCCTTTTATCAGCATAAGAGAACAGTCTTATTATCTCAGTATAGGAGATATCTGTGCAAATAGCAAAGAGATGAATATGATGTAGATGAAAGTTGCTTTAGTGATGACTTTGCACAAGATAATTTGAGCCAAGAGTTTTCAGCCCCTATTTCAAAAAAGAAGGAAGTTTTCAGCATTGAGCAAGAAGCCAAAGAAAATAAAAATGAAGTCCAGTATGTGCTAAGTAGTGAGGAAATCTGAGGCCTCTTAGAAGTTGATTTTCAGAGGTATGCTCTTATATTTAACTCTACACTTTCATGCCTAAAGGATGTGTGTCTTAACAGTGGTAATACTAGTGAGGGTGTGAAGTATGATGTAGATAATGTTGGTCCTGTTCCTATAACTAGGTTGGATACTTTGCACGAGAATGATGCATGAGTGTGAAGAATATAAGAGTGTCATGTATGATGAGGACAAGGATTCATATGCTGGTATAGATTTAGATTTTGATGAGCTTAGTGTTAGAGATTATTGTGTAAATCAAAATATTCAGGAAAGTGATAAATGTGAATGTGATCTCTTAGCCCTACAAGTTTTAGAAGAAACATTGTTTGATCCAGAATTATATGTGTAAGACATTAATAGAAGTTTTGAGGAAAGTGTTACTTTTCAGTCAGTTTATGAGGAGATAATTTCCCTTAGTTTGCAAACCGATCTTGTAACTAACAACATTGCTTCTTCATAAACTAATGAACCAAGTTATTCAATGGCTGAGGTATCTCACAAAGATAAGTCCGAGGATCCTTTTCATTTTCAGTCGGGGGAGTTTTTAGTAATGCATGATGGTCATTACAACTTATCTTTTGATGCATTATTGGATAGACCTTATATTTTTAGTCAACACAAGGAAGTGATAAAAGATGTTTCATATTTTCTAGAATATGAACATGAGGTTGGTTGTGACTAGAAAAGTTTGGATTATGAAAATTACATGATTACCTTTCAACTCAAAATTCTTCATATATGTTAGAAGCATATTTGTCAAAAGTCTTTTAAGAGGATGATCTCATATATGGATGAAAATTATATTTATGATAGACGTAAGAAATGGTTCCATTTTTTAGGCTTTGAGCCTTTCCAAGTGATATATATAATGTACAGTTGCTTTCTTTCAGTTGTGTGGTGTGTTTCTTTCAGTAAGGTTCCCTATTTTAAAAGAGACAAAGAAGTCAATTTTTATTTTTGAGTGGTCTGCTATACCAAAGATTCATGAATTCTCTACATGCTCACAAGGGGCACGTGTCCTCAATCAAAGCCACCATTGGTACTCTCAAATATCTAGATAATGTTGCATCCATAATCAGAGAATTTTCTTAAGCCAAAGTTCAATGCTTCAAAGAAAGGTTTAAAAGGACCTAGGTTCATGTGCATACAAAGATGGGCCTGATGATTTTCATGAGATACAACTTGGGGAATAGATTCAAAACCTTTCATTTGACATATGCAATGGGTCCCAACTCCTGAATTTTAAATCTAAAATGTTTAGGGGGTAGCCATTTTGAGGTGTTCACTTAAATCAGCATTTTTGCCTATGTGTCAAATTGTTGTACCAGGCCCTATTTGCCTTTGAATATCTTGTGTCATGTTGAGTTTCATAGGCTGCCACTATGGGAATGCTTATAGTGTATATTAGAGAGCTTATGTTTCAAAGCTCAAGCCATTTTGAGTCCATTTGATTAGTCTTTGGATCCCCCAAAGTTGGCTTTCCAGATTTGTCCCATTTCTCTAATCTGCCCAGTTTTCTAAGTAGCCTTGTTTGACTAGTTATAACTTTTGACCTTGTGACCCAATTGAAAAAATTCCTCTTGTACTATTTTTCAATGGTCATATAGACATTGTATTATATTTTTTAGGCCATGATGAATTTGTTTTCTCAGTTTGCCAATATGATTCTGTGTGCAATTTCTAACATTTTAATGAGGATCAGTTGCACAGTTTAGTCGGAGGCCCTATTTGAACGAGTGCATTAAGTTCCCTATGATTGATCAAGATGTTCTAGTTATTGCATCATGTTTCAGCATGGGGATGAGTCATCTTGCCAATTTTTAGCCCCACACGTGCCCATTTGACATGTTTGCTAAAGCCATTTAGTTTGTAGAGTGCTAATTTTTTCCAGCAGTGCATAGTTCAATTTTCTGAGTAGCTCACTTTGGGATCTTGTCATTTGTGCCCAGATCAAGGTCAAGCATCATTGAAAGATGTTCTATAATGTAGACATGAAGGTGATTCTCCATGATAAGTTTTAGATTATGATGAATGCAATTGATCACTTTGCTCTATCAATTCCAAATGTAATTTCTATGAATCTGATTGTTTCAATTTAGGATGTTTTAAGTGGTCGACTTTGAAGTTTAATAATTGATAATCGGTTGATCATTTTGTTGGATTTTAAACTTGTTCCCACATGGTGCCAGGTTTACACTATGACTGACAAACTGGTTAGTCTTCACTCCAAAGTCTGATAGGGAAAAAGTGCCAATTGATGAGGACCAAGGGCATCCTCCTTCTACTTTGAGCTCCACATCACTCAGGTGGGTATTGCCTCATTTGCACACTCATGACTCTTCTTGATGACTGAAAGGCCTGCAAATGTGTTATTGTGGAATAGTTACTAGACTCCTATAGGTATCCTGTACCCCAATGAAACCAAATCTGATGCAATAACCTACTTGCATGCAATGAGTCTGAAAACTAGAGACCTGCACTAACAACAAGAAAGGGAAAGAGTGGGACTGAATGTGGATGATTTTAAATGGATTGAAAGGACCCCTGAGATTCCCTAAGTCTCTCATAAACCAGTGCCTTGTCCATTGGGCTGCAAAGTCAAATATAGTATTGCAAGGGATAGCTATGAAACAAGAAAACAATATACTCAATGTGTTGATGCCTAACATCAATCACACACCATGACCAAACCTCAACTTAGCACCCACCTATGTATTCAATTATGTTATTATCCACTCAAAGGATTTTAACCCTCCCCTTAGAAGAGACCTATAAATAGATAATACATTAACCAGCATCCACTGGAAGACAAGCATGACATATGTTTAACACCTCAGATCATACATACATGAACACTAACTTTGAACCAGTTATCCCTACAAAGATAACTCCACTTGCAAGCACATAGGCAGTGCAAACAAAAAAATCACACACCCTTGATGTATGATTAATGAATCTAGAATTGAAATGGAGATAGTTTGGTAACAGTAAGAATATATTAAATCCTCACACATGAGACAAATTTGTTACAATATGCACTATATTCTCTGAACCAACAATGGAAGAAGAACACCCTATATGTAGAGAGAAGGAGAAATCTGCAAGATAGAACCTTTCATGGAACTAGAAAGGAACTCTAAGCTGGAACCCTTACAAAGTCAAAATTTTGATAATTTATACCACTAGCTACCTTGGAAACCCAAAACAAGTTGCAACAAGCTACGGACAACTACAGCTAAAGTTTCACCCACCTCAACCAACCAGAAATACATCAAAATTTAAAAAATCTTGGAGGGAAAACCAACCACACATCTATTAGACCAAGGATGATCTTTGCACTTGAGAAGAATCTCTAAGGACAGGAAGATCATAAATTTACCATGCAAACCAAACTTAACAGACCTGCAAAATGCCTCGAGCAATAAAATTTTTCCTCCCCCACATGCCAAAACATCCCTGCAAACAATCATGGAACCCTGGACCACACTGCAATAGCAAGCACCACCAAACCAATCAAATCTGGCCATGAAAGCATTCAATCCTGGTACTTCCTATCACAAAACTCTTTGCAAGTTTGAAACACTCACATTCATGGTGCCAGAAGTAAATCAACGGTCTGCATTCAAATCTCGACCAACTTTAAGTCAGCACTGTAGATCCTCATCCCTTTCTCGGGCATCGGCAAGATTAACCGCAACAGGAATCAGTTACATTTGTGCTTGGTCACATGATCACATGGCCAGGAAATGGGCTATGTGAACATGCGACAACCCACAGACCTTTACATTGCCGCATAACTACCGCCACTGCTAACATAGAGTGTTAGTCACATGATCGCATAGCCTTGAAAAAGGCTATGCAAACATGCAACTAGCTACCAGCATTCACCATCGAATGTCAAACATGCTCGGGCACTACAAACATGAGCCCCACCACAAACCCCATGCCACCTTGGTACACCGACAACCAGCTAGAAATCAGCATGTCACCACTTGCCACAGGCTCAGGAACATGTTTCAATCAGTCGCATGATTGCATGTCAGAAAAATTTGACATGCGATCATGTGACAACCAACCTTGGGCTGCCACATCACCATCAATGGGACCACCAAACTACTCAAACCCCAAAAATGGGCCCACGTCACATCCCAACTCATCGCATATCAACCAATAGCAGACTGACACATCAGCACCAATCTAACATGGACCCAACTAGATCCACGACATGCCCATATAGGAAAATCCAACAGCTTGTCACAAAAGTGTAAAGGTTAAACATTGTGCATCTTTACCATGCGAACATATGACAACCACCGATCTTGTCTGAACTTTAACCACACTGGGCAATGGGAAGAACTAGGAACCACCAACAAACTACCACCTCACCACCATAGACACTTGTCAACTAGTCGCATGATCCCATAGTCAAAAATTGGGCTATGCGATCATGCGACAGCAAACCAAAGGCCACCACATGACTGCCAACAGGACCACACCTTTCCACCAACCTGCCCACGGGCAAGAAGTAACCGGTCGCATGGTCACATATAAGAAAAATCTGACATGTGATCATGTGACAACTAATCATTTTGAAACTTTAGAAGACCCGGGCCCACCATCCATCGCACTTGCGCAGTTAGGGAACACCAGCAAACAGGAAACTATGAGGTTGAAAACACACAGAGATTTCAATGGGAAAGATCAAAAACACACAAGGTTTCTGTCACCAAAAGATAAGAGCACAAAAGTTGGAAGGCACAAGGTTGAAAACAATAAGGGTTTTCACATAGACCGAAAACATCATAGATTTTCAAAAATACTGTGGGTTTTCGACACTATGGTAGATTCTGAAACTGCTTCCTGCAGACCTTAAAGCTTAAATAACTCCTTGGGTTTTATGATTTAGGAGATGTGATCTGAATTGGAGCATGGTGACAACATGAAGAACACATGGCCAAGGGCACACACCATGAAACATTGTGGATTTACTTCGCATACCAAAACTATGATTGCAGCAAGGTGGGACAACATTACAAAACTTGCGAGGAATAGGCCATTTTCAAAGGATTTTTGCTGTGACAAGAAAATGGACTAACAATGGCTCTAGTTGGAGAAATGTATCTCCTGCAGATACAATGAGGACCTTGGATCTCTGGGAAGAAGTAGACCCCCCACTAGAAAAAGTACAGAGACCTCAAAAACACAGGGAACAGGAAAGAAAGACACACAACAGGAAAAGGGAAAACTATACAAAGTTTACAATATTTACAAAAGGCTCAGGGCCCCAAAACTTGTGATCAGATCTTTCCCCTATCAAAAATTTGGTTTCATCTCCATAAAATGAAAATGAGCTGAATTTATCATTTCCATGCATCTGATCAAATTTATTTCTATTCTCCAATAACATAGGACAAGAAAAATCAGCATCATCAATGAGGACCAAAATGGAAATCATACCAACTTTGAAAAGAAAATGGCATATCCATGTTGCATTCCTTAAATAGGAAAACACTGAAGGAACTGCAACATAAATCACCTTCAAATTTACCACCACGTTCAGGAAGCTTACTATCCAACTGAAAAGAAAAACTCTCCAGCTCTATCAAACTATTAGTGCAATCGCTATTGGATCCATTCATACCAAAAATTTGCACCTCCAAGGAGAAGATACACCGATCTTCATGCAAACACTGAGGTAAATCATCACATGGGACATGATCACCGAACATAGGAGCAACCTGCATCTTGTCAGCATTTGACAAAACTAAAAACTATTGGTAGGTGGGAAGGGAAACATCAACATGTCCATAAAAATGTGATGTTTGAGTAGCTGAGAGGCCATCCTTCCATGGCTTATCAAAAGATCCAGAGTCAAGGCAAGACCCACAACCTGTACAACTTCCCCAATCAGCACTCAAAACCATTTCAGGGAGCACTACATCACTTGAAACTGAGAAAACACTAGCAAACTCATCATCTAATACATCATATATAGTGTGGTTGCTATCTAGTAATGTTGGAGCAGCAAAAGAATTAGAGGCACACATGTCACAGTCAGACCCTACTGACTCATGCTCTCGGTCAAAATCAATGTGTGCTGAATGTGAGAACTCAGAGTCATCCCTCCCTGCATACTTGAGATATTCACAAGACAGGAGATCTAAAATTTGTTCACTATTAAGTGAACAACTATCCTCAAGAACACCCTCCTCTAACATATAATCATCAGCAACATCTTCATCCATCCAATCCTTTTCTTCATCTAATTGATTGCATAAACTTTCTGCCCCATACTTAGATACAGCATCACTCTCATGATGGCAAGAAAGAGTGTCATCACTTATCACATCTCCTTCATAACTTCCATCATTCTCAATATCAGTACCAAAGAGCAAAACCCCAAGTGCATCCTCAAGCTCAAGACTATCATCAATAAGTACCCAATCCCTGATACATCCATAATACTCCTCCAACAAAGCATCTAACCAAATGGTTGACTTAGGAAAACAAAGCTCCAGGAATAAACCAATGAACTCAAATTTTGCAAACTCAACATCATTCAAAAGCTCATCATATGCACCACAAAAATCTATCATAGAAAAAAGATATGGATAGATCTTGTCTGCATCCTACCTTCAACCTTACCAGTTTTATACAATCCCTAAGGATGCCTTGTTCAAGAAATGCAAGCTCCTCCTCAAGCTTTCCCATCAGACTTAATGCAATACTTCCATAAAATTTTGCAAAGCTACAACAGAGAACTTGAAGTATGCAAACCCCTAATCACACCTTACTCATTTTATTAGTTCTTGATCACTCAATAAGGAGACATTTCAAATCTTTGAGAAATACTTGGGAGTCTTGTAGTAGAAGACCTTGTTGACTGGAAGGCAGGGAAAATCTTGAGCTCACCTTGAAGCTCCATCAGATAACTTTGTCATGTAGAGTCCCCACCTCCTTGAGAGGAAAATAATTCATTATTTCTTCTTCCAACCAACACAAAACTACACCAGGTATACACACTGTTTATCAGGGAGTGCCCTAATCAAACAAAGAAAAGTCAGAGCCACCACTCACAACTAGGTGAGAAAATTTAGCAAATTCTTGTTTGTTAATCTGACTCTTTCCAATGGTTCCCCAGTGGAATCACCATCTTGTTGGCTTTTAAACTTGTTCCCACATGGTGCCAAGTTTATACTATGATTGACAAACTGGTTAGTCTTCGCTCCAAAGTCTGACAGGGAAAAAGTGCCAATTGATGAGGACCAAGGGCATCCTCCTTCTTCTTTGAGCTCCACATCACTTAGGTAGGTATTTCCTCATCTACACACTCATGACTCTTCTTGATGACTGAAAGGCCTATAGATGTATTATTGTGGAATAGTTAGCAGACTCCTATATGTATCCTATACCCCAATGAAACCAAATCCGATGCAATAACTTGCTTGCATGCAATGAGTCTAAAAACCAAAGACCTACACTAATAGCAAGAAAGGGAAACAATGGGACTAAGTGTGGATGATTTTAAATGGATTGAAAGGACCCCTGAGATGCCCTAAGTCTCTCATAGACTAGTGCCTTGTCCATTGGGCCACAGAGTCCAATACAGTATTGCAAGGGACAACTATGAAACAAGAAAACAATATACTCAATGTGTTGATACCTAACATCAATCACACACCATGACTAGACCAAAAATTAGTACCCACCTATGTATTCAAGTATGTTATTATCCACTCAAAGGATTTTAACCCTCCCCTTAGAAGAGACCTATAAATAGATAATACATTAACCAACATCCACTGGAAGACAAGCATGACATATCTTTGACACCTCAGCTCATACATACATGAACACTAACTCTAAATGAGTTATCCCTGTGAAGACAACTCCACTTGCAAGCACATAGACAATGCAAATAGAAAAATCAAACACCCTTAATGTATGATTAATGAATCTAGAATTCAAATGGAGATAGTTTGGTAATAGTAAGAATATATTAAATCCTCACACATAAGACAAATCTATTACAATATGCACTGTATTCTCTGAACCAACAATGGAAGAAGAACACCCTATATGCAGAGAGAAGGAGAAATCTACAAGATAGAACCTTTCATGGAACCAGAAAGGAAATCTAAGCTGGAACCCTTACAAAGTCAAAATTTTGACAATTTATACCACTAGCTACCTTGGAAACCCAAAATAGGTTGCAACAAGCTACAGACAGCTAGGGCTAAAGTTTCACCCACCTCAACCAACCAGAAATACATCAAAATTTAAAAACTCTTGGAGGGAAAACCAAGCACATGTCTATCAGACCAAGGATGATCTTCACACTTGAGAAGAATCTCTGAGAAGGATAGGAAGATCATAAATTTACCATGCAAACCAAACTGAACAGACCTGCAAAATGCCTCGAGCAACAAAATTTGTCCTCCCCCACATGACAAAACATCCCTACAAACACTCATGGCACCCTGGACCACACTGCAACAACAAGCACCACCAAACCAATCAAATCTGGCCATGAAAGCATTCAATCCTGGTACTTCCTGTCATAAAACTCTCTGCAAGTTTGAAACGGTCACATTCATGGCGCTAGAAGTAAATCAATGGTCTACATTCAAATCTTAGCCAACTTTAAGTCAGCACTGTAGATCTTCATCCCTTTCCTGGGCATCAGCAAGATTAACCGCAACAAGAATCAGTTACATTTGTGCTTGGTCGCATGATCGCATGGCCAAGAATGGGCTATGCGAACATGTGACAGCCCCCATACCTTTACCTTGTCGCATAACTACCGCCACTGCTAACACAAAGTATCATTTGCATGATTTCATAGCCTTGAAAAATGCTATGTGAACATGTGACTAGCCGCCAACATTCACCACCAAATGTCAAACTCGCTCGGGCACTACAAACACAGGCCCCGCCGCAAACCCCTTGCCACCTTGATACACTGGCAACCAATTAGAAATTAGCGTGTCACCACTTGCCACGGGCTTAGGAACACATGTCAACCAGTCGCATGATCGCATGTCAAAAAACTCTAACATGTCATCATGCGATAGCCAACCCCAGGCTACCACATCACTGTCAATGGGACCACCAAACTGCTCACATCCCAACTCATCGCATATCAACCAATAGTAGACTGACACATCAGCACCAATCTGACATGGACCCAACTGGACCCATGACATGCCCATATAGGAAAATCCAATAGCCTGTCGCAAAAGCGTAAAGGTTAAACATTGTGCATCTTTACCATGCGAACATATGACAACCACCGATCTTGTCTAAATTTTAACCACACTGGGCAATGGGAAGAACTGGGACCCACCAATGAACTACCACCTCACCATCGCAGACACATGTCAACTAGTCACATGATCGCATATCCAAAAATTGGGCTATGCGATCATGCGACAACCAACCAAAGGCCGCCACATAACTGCCAACAAGACCACACCCTTTCCACCAACCGGCCCCATGGGCAAGAAGTAACCGGTCACATGGTCACATATCAAAAAAATCTAACATGTGATCATGAAACAACCAATCATTTTGAAATGTTTGAAGACTCGGGCCCACCATCCATCGTACTTGCGCAGTTAGGGAATGTCGGCAACTAGGAAACTGTGAGGTCGAAAACACACAGGGTTTTCGATGAAAAAGATCGAAAACACATAAGGTTTCTAACACCAAAAGATGAGCACACAAAAGTTGGAAGGCACAAGGTTGTAAACAATGAGGGTTTTCACACAGACTAAAAACATCATGGATTTTCAAAAATACTGTGGGTTTTCGACACTGTGGTAGATTCTGAAACTGCTTCCTGTAGACCTTAAAGCTTAAATAACTCCCTAGGTTTTATGATTTAGGAGATGTGATCTAAATTGGAGCATGGTGACAACATGAAGAACACATGGCCAAGGGCACACACCATGAAACATTGTGGATTTACTTTGCATACCAAAACTATGATTGCAGCAAGTGGGACAACATTACAAAACTTGTAAGGAATAGGCCATTTTCAAAGGATTTTTGCTGTGACAAGAAAATGTACTAACACATTTCATGAATTTGAATGTAGCCTTCTTTTCTATGGATGATAGAGAATCAATTTCCAATGGTTTTAGATCATGAGGGTTCCATTTGACATGATTGTCAGGTCAAACAAAAAGGTGTTTTTTAATGATAAAAGTGTGGATGGACTAACTGTGCAAAATAACCATTTTTAGAGAGTTATAACTCAATGTGAGACAAATTTTTCTAGATGGTGGTTGTTGTGTCGCATTCCTTACACTCACGACTTCTGTTAGTTTTAGTGGTTCACCATCAGCTCTTCGTTTGCTATTTTTAACTAATGTCTTCAGAAGGCAATCAACAGTGTTTTCCGTTTGCGATTTGCTGGTAGTTCTGAACAACATTTTCACATTTTAAAATCTCAAGCCTCACTCATTGTCTGATGAACCCCTTTAACAGGGTGATTTTCTATGGTACAAAGTTTGTGTTCGCCAAGTTTTAACATTTAGTGTTATGTTTTGATCGATGTTTTAATGGCACGATTGGAGGCATTTTATTCAAATTTGCCAGCTGGGGAAATGATGAAAATTGAATTTTTTAATAGTGTCCAGTTGATCTGATGCGATCTAGTTGCAAGCGCAAGATGTTTTGAATGATTTTGGAGTCAGTTGTTTGAAATCAAATTTTTTTTAGGTAAGACCCACTTGGGGTCCAGCCTGCCTCATTATAAAAGGATTTCCTTGTGGGCCACAGGTGGTTCCTTTTTCTTTTACTTAAAGGTTGCACTCAGATTCGAGCCTGAGAAGGGCCTAAAGATTTTGTGTTTTGCAAACACATCCAAGGTTCCAAGGAACTCTTATTAAATGATATAGATGTTCTCTCAGCTGATGATTCTCTCATAGGGATAGTTGAGCCTGACCATAATATTGTCCCTGAAAATAGGTTTTGCGGCCAATTTCAATTAATAGTGAATCCAAAGAAAGACAAAACATCCAAGAGATTTGGGAGGGACAAAGCACCATTGTCTCAAGAGGCTGGTAAAGATGTTTTTGTTGACTTACAAAGTGATATATCTTTTGAAAGCACGCCTTGCAACTAGGAAAGTAGTTATAATGGAAGCTTAACACCAGTTCAAGATTTTGAAGCTATGTTAGCCCACCATGATAATGATGAATGGGTTTCTAAATAAGATACAACATGAGATACATATTATACATCTTGGAATGAAGGAAAGATTCAAAGTTCAAAACTAATGAACCGATAAAATGAGGATGAGATTGTGTGAGTGTTTGTTGTGAGGGTGTGTGTTGTGCATACATCATTCATTGGGTGCTGAATGCACCAGTCTTTGCAGACCTGGGCACCAAATTCATTAGTAAAGGTGTGTGCATAGACCCCAGGGGAGTGTTTGTAGCCTCAATTTGCACTATCCATTTTGTATGTTAGACGTACCAAAGGAAGGTGAGTGATTTTGTGAGGAAGAGGTGGCCAGAGGTGTTTAGAAGTAGACCAGCATGGCATCATGTGAAGAAAGGGGGGGTGAGTATGTATCAGTATAGTGAGTTCTTAGTTTTCTATTTGCAACACACCAAAATAAAGAGAGCAATACCTTACCTGAGTGGCACATGGCAGTAGGAGGCTATGTGAATCTTATTGAGGATTGCCTATGTTCCACACTAGGCACACTAGATAGCAAGGAGTATTGTTGCAAGCACTAAATGGAGGCTACATGCAAACAAATTATGCTATGCATCCTTTGTGGATGCCTTTTAGTATATACGCACTCCACTTTAGGAGCCATGTGTGCAGAAGAGGCATCATCTTTCAGTTCAACATCATCTTTCTATTTTGGTTTCACATCATCATCTAGCAATGAGGGGTCAAAAGGAAAACATTTAAAGAGTTCGGTGTTACTCAAAAATGTAGCTAATTCTAGTTCTGCATGATGAAATTCCAATATGAGTATAGTGAATTCAAGAATAAAGCATGCATCATTGGGGCACCCATTGAGGAGATTGAAAAGGCCCTATGTGAAAGGTGGCCATGGGTAATGAAGGCATGAGTTTTTGGTGGAGACTTGCTACCACCTTTTACACCAGGAGTTATGTATACATTAGTACAAGGAATTATTGTAGACCATGGTGAATTTTGCAAGTGCCAGAGAATATTGGAAAATGTTTGTATGCTCAGGTATGAGGGAGTGGTCGGAGGTAAAAGAATAGTTAGTAGGCTATATTTTCACATTATCCCACATTTACTAAAAGCAATTCATAAGGAAAATTTAAAAGAAATTGTACTCACTTGCTTAGGAAAGTGAGAAAGGAAGGCAAGGGCCATGTGGAGGAAGCCATGCATGGAGTCCCTTAGGCCTTTGTGGGCCTGGCCAGCTAGGTGCCTTGAGTAAAATTTTTAACAATAATTTATAAAACCAGAGACTTTAGTCCCACAGTTACAGTCGGTATGGGAAATAGATTGTTTAAAAAGCAAAACCCAGAATGTCATAGTGTCTTAAGTAGACACATGGTAGAAAGCTTTCCTCATGCGTGCACATACACCAAGATGTTTGGTTGGAGATAGTTGGACAATGACCTAGTGGTTAGTGGCCCCACACATGAGGTAAAGATAATTTTGATAGAATGTGCAGATGACCATCAGTTACATTGGGATGTGTGCCAGATCTAATGGATGTCGCTATAGCAGAAGGGTAGAGTTGCATGGAAATTACCATCCCACTTCAGCGACGTGCTGACATGTGGCACTCTGATGACATGGAAAGATGGTGTAGTTTGGTGCCAATTGGAGATTCTAGGTGAACCAAAATATGACATGTGGCATTTGATAGGTGATGAGGCACAAGACAAATAGTTGGTCGACCACCTTGAGATTTGTGCAGATTGAATAGTGCTCACTATTCCAGAAGGAAGAAGATGCACAAGAGTTAACTTGGAAAATGAGTGAAAGAGTGCCACATGTCATCCACTGAGTTGGCAGATATGTCATAGATAGATGCACGATCAGTGAGAGGAGCCAATCATAGATTGCCATGTGGTAGGGAGGTGTACACAGGTCCAACTGGGCGATGAGGTGGTCAGATGATCCAATAAGATCATGCCACATAGCACATGGGCCCATTTCAAAATTCAAATGTCTGCAGCAAAAAATTAAATTAAAATCCGGATTATTATATAGTCTACACTATATCAATAAATCATAAATTTAATAGTCTAGGCTGCTCATGAAAAATGATCTCTAGGGCACATTTTTTACCCGAATATACAAGTATTATATGTTTCCAGAATCGGCATGAAATGATCTATCCAATGGCAATTTTTATTTTCAGTTTTGACAAAGTTAGTGAGAAGAGTAATGGACTATGTAATCCGAGGTCAAATTTGGGTTAAGATGCAGATATTTTGTAAAAGATGTTCTAGAATGAAATGAAATCAGATTTGTTTGAGATATTTTTTGGTAGTCTTAGGGTTGAAATCAGATTTTCTTGACATATTTTTTGGTAGTCTTAGGGTCCTAAGCTTGTTGCAATCCTATATATGGATTTCCAAGACTATTTACAGAGGCTACTAGTTTTCCAGTTCACAAGGTCATATCCTGAACCTTCAGTGAAAGAGTAGGACATATTTTGTCTAGTTTGTATCAAAAATAGAGTAGAAAGTTGCAGAACATTTTCATATTGTGTCAAGTGGCTTTGAATCTTCAAGCAAGGTGTATGTAGAGGATTAGGTTCTCATTCTTGATTCAAGTTTTTAGTTCCATTTCTCTCCAATCTATGTCAAGTTTTATGGGTTTTGAATGTTCTGATTGTTTGTATGGAGTTTATTTATGCATGTGTTATTTATCTTCAATTATGGTTGAAATCAGATTAAAATATGCTTTAGATGATGCACAAGTTCATAGGGTTTGCACATGGATTTCTGTAAGTAGTATGGTTCTGGGTATTTGTGTTTATGACTTGGATTTATGGTGAAGTAATAGTAATCAGTCTCTGTATTCTACAGTGTACTAGATGATTTTCCCAATGGATAAGGCACTGATTTGGAGCAAGTAAACTTTATGTTGATATATGTCTGGTTGGAATGTGTTGTATTCTACAACAGTTTAAATCAAATCCTTTCAATCCTTTCATTTTTATGTATTTAGGCCTCAGTTATTTCATAGTAATGCAGAGTCAATGAATAACTGGTTATCATTTAGTACTTTCTTTCTATTATCTTCTTTGTTCAATCTAGTCTTGGTGTTGAAAAGAGTGTTTCATTTATTGGATTAGGTGCACCCGCCTTGGTTCTACAAAACCAGAAGTATAGAGGGCAATCTTGTCCCTATAGTTGGTCTAGTTACCTACAGATTTCCCCATATTTGGAACTGACCATTCCCAAAATTAGTCTTAGGTATATTGGTATCTCATGGCATGTAAAATCCTATCGAGGAACCAACATGTTCTTCTTACTAGTCTTGCAATTTATTGCTCTATGACCAAATCTATTACATGTATAACAGTAACCATTGAAAGGTTTTACCTCTATATAGTTTCTTGCAATGTGTTCATGCTTGTTACAAGCAAAAAAAGTGTGTTCCATAGGCTTGTACTCATTCTTAGGAGGATCACTATTGTCTTAGGTTTGATATTCAGTCTTCTCAATATCAGTAGAGTTCTTTTGTGAATCCTTTCTTGCTCACATATTGTCAATCTAATTTTGTGCTTCATTGTATCCAATGTAGTCAGTGTCTCCTTTGATTCTTCTTGCATGCAAGTGTGATTCTACCAATTCAGCACTAGTGTGAAATTTTTCAATATGTTTCTTTGCTTCTTTTAATTTAGACCCCAATCTTTCTTTGCAATTCCTCAGATCCAAGATTTCCAAATTGCTTCCCTTAATTCTTCATTGAGTTGAAGGTTCTCCTTTACTTTTTCATTGTAGACATCTTGATTCTTCATTAGTTTGTCATTAAATTCTTCAAGCTGACTTAATAAGGATGCATTTTCTTCAGTCAAATTCTTGACTTTTTCTTCAAGTTCACTATTAGAGCATCCTTTCAAATCCTTTCTTACTCTTTTGATAACTAATTGAGCATCATTGAATTTTTCTTTTAGTTTTTTAATTTCTCTTTCTGAATTGTCCAAGTCTTCAAGAGTGGCTTCAAGATTTTTCTTTAGATGTTTCATATCTTCTTTGTCCATGATCTCCTCAAGTGGTTAAAATTTTGTGTTGAGGACCAAAGCTCTGATACCAATTGTTAGGAATGGAAACACTGAGAGGAGGGGGGGTGAATCAGTGTTCACTATATTTTAAATTTTTACTTTAATCTTTATGCCAACATAAATGCTTAAGAACTTAATTAAACATTCACATAATCATGAAACATGAAATCAACACATGACACCAATATGGTTATGGGAAAACCCAAATAGGTTAAAACTCTGGTTGGACTTGATACCAACTAATAATCTACACTAGTGTTTTGTGATCCTTGTTAGAAGATCCTTTACCCTGTCAGGAGTAGCTTTACAATGCTTTTAGTATAGTAGACCTTGTTAAGGGTCGGACCCTATTAGGAGTATTTTACAATGATCCTTGTTAGGGGAATGGACTCACTATCCTAGAGCTCACTACTCAAATGGTGAAGGCTACAACCTTCTGATTCAGATACACACTATATCTACAGGTGAATTGTTCATTGTGACACTGCTTGTCAGATCAGTTCCTTTGGCACACTAATACTTTGACCTCTACCAAATTTCTAATACATCTTATGTTCACTTTGCATACCTCTACTCTACATATCACATCTGTCTTTCTACTTCCATACTGAATACAATGGGCACACCTTATATTTATGTGCTCATACCAATTATACAATTAGGTCGGCCCTATAACTAGTTACAAACAACACTTCCAAATGAATTGGCTTAAGTGTGCTTACAATTATACATGTACATATGTTGGAAACCTAAATATAATGGGCATATAGCATTTACAACATTAATTTATAATTGCAAACCAAAATAGTCACTGTCGGCTCCATGCTGTATTCTCTGCTGGCACACACTTGCTGTGCAACTTCAACTGACTCTAACTTTCACATCTTTGCATATCTACTTGTGCACTCTTAGACTAAGCATAAGTATATTCTAACAACCTTAATTTCTAGGGTGCATACCATAATTCATCCGTACACACGTGCGTTGATGCTATGAGTCTTTGGTGCTCTGTATGTTGTCCAATATTCAAAACTTAACTGAATTCTAATCTTTACACTTAGTGCGCTGACTCCAAACTACTATATGAATTTTTCACCATAATGAAAACACTATATCTATTCATATATCTTAGTATAGACAAATTTCCAACACAAGTCCCATAGTTTAAAATTCTTAGGTGATTTTGAAATGGAGAAGAGTGGGAATGGAAGAAAGCTTCAATGGTTTTAGGTGGGTTGTGGTCTGCAACATGATAGGCCTACTATTACTAGTGATCTAACCATTGCTACTAGTGTGGATCAAAATTTAGGGAATAGGGAAAAGTGGTCTATCAAATAGTAAGTGGGTGCAGATTCAGAGGATAGAGATAATATGATATTTTCTTGAATGTAGGGGGTCCAGGTGGACCTGAAAGGTAAGTTATCTATTGAACTCTCCCTGGATCTAGATATCCCCCTAATCAATACCTTGTTTGTTAGAATTTTGGCCTTTATCCTTGTATATTCAACTAGTCTTTGTCCTTGATACGTTGTTTCCCTCCTTTGGACCTTCTAGAGTTTGTTAGAATAATGATGCGAAGAAGAAGGATTGGACTTCTTTTTTTTCCATTAACTATTCTGAAAATGCATGCTTTCTCCCTTTTAGAATCATTTTTGAGCTAGGTACCACTACTATTTTAGTTCTAGATCGGGTGATTAACCATAATGTCTCTATTATGGTTCTCTCTATTGTTGAAAGTTTTTAGCCTTATGTTAAATATTGAGGTACTAAGGGATTTTTTCATGAAAATATGGAAGCTTAAAGATCATATTGTGGTTTCTTCTTTTCCTTGGGGTACTTTTTCCTTTTTGGTTTCCTATGAAGAGGATCTCTTAGATGTTTAATACAGGTTTCCATGCAGCAAAGTAAAATAATCCTTGGCTCTTACAAAGGGGACTCCTAAGATGGATTTGTTTCATGCTTTTTTTGAAGTGGTCCCAGTCTAGGTGTGACTTCTAGGGTTAGACCTAGAGTATTGGCATGAGGATGTGGTCAAGGGTATTACTAGTTCTTTTGGTGATCTTTTGTCCTTATATTCCATGAAGTTGGCCAGAAAAAGAATGATGTATGCAAGGATTTGTGTGGTTTCTAGTCATTCTATAGATCTTCTAATCTCCATTCATTTATTATCTAAACTGGGCAACTGGGTGAAAGGTATTGAATATGAATCGATTCCCTTTTTCTTCTTTATATACAATAAATCAATACATTGTGCAATGAATTGTCTCTTAAAAGATAGCAACATGAAAAAGGGAAAGACAAAGGGAAATAATGAGTGGAAGCCTAATAAATATGTGGGAAATATTGAAGAAGAAAAGAGTAATCGTGATATTGATAACCAAGATAAAAAGGATGTCCAGGTCATAGACCAAGCCCAAAAGGGTGAGGGGAGCCAAAAATAAGCAGAGCCTAAAAGTATCCCTAGGAAATATTGTGTGTGAGGAAAGGAGGAGACTAATCTAGATGATGAAAATAATATAGTGGTCAAATAGGTGAGTGTGGACTCCATTTCAGTGCATTTCCCTTTCACTTCCCCTCTTTTTTCCCTTTGTTTACAAATTACTTGGTTTTCCCTTTGAAAATGGAGTTGTCAAATTGACCTATATAGAGGGGAGGTGTTAGAAAATCACCATAGGAAATATCTTTGCATAACATGATCAAAATTAGAAGAAAAATGATGTTTGCATCCTAGAAGTACCAAAGTGACACGGAAGTGTTTGGTAAGGATAATATGATTCTTGACGACTCATATATGGAAGAGGAATTTTCATTCACTTGGGTGGAAAGAAAGAATAAGAAATCCATGAATGTTATTGCTTCAATAATGACAACAAGGAACAGAGTTAAAGGAGATGTTGGAGTATCCAAAAGAGTTGGAAGAGAGTAATTTAAATGGATCACAAAGTAGGAGATTCAAAAAATTATTGGTGATGGGATTGAAAGAACTACCTCATATATCTTTCTTAAGTCTCCTGGTAAGAAATCAAATTCCTATCTTGGAACATTTAAGGTCTCAAAAAATCCCACAAACAAGATATTTTACATAATGTTGCTCGGGATCATCTGATGTATATATTTCTTATTCAGAAATCTAAAATAGAAAAAGAAAGCGTTGAGAAATTAATCTTTTTAAATCTTGCATGGTGCATCATAATAGTTCTAAGAGTTCTTTAGATGGTATGTTCAGCATTTGGAACTCAAATCACATTACTGGAAGTCCCATTTGGGAGAATAGTAATCATTTGGCTAATAAGTTCAAACATATTAGAAATGCTTTCAATTAGACATTTTCTAACATTTATGCTCCAAATAATATGATTACTAAAAGGAAATTTTGGGAAAATATTTCTCCTTTAGATAAATATTTATTAATGATGCTTGGATCATCATGGGGGATTTCAATACCCCTCTCAGAGAAAAGGAGAAGTTTAGAGGGTATAAAACTCAAATTCATAGTAAGATAGATATATTAGAATTTATTAATGAATAATGACAGTACGGTATCAATCTTAGAGGGGCCTCCTATACCTATACCAAAAGAAGGTAGGAAAGTGAATTAATTCAATAGAGAGTGGATAGAGATCTTGTTTCTAAAGACTAATTTCTAGAATATTATTGTTCCTTAAATGATCTAGGATTGATACTTATCACCACCCTCTCATATTTCTTTCTAATTTGATAAATAAAAAAATAAATGTTCCCTTCATGTTTGAAAAGATGTGACTTTCACATCCCAATTTGTATGATTGTACTAAGAAATGGTGAAATATAAATTTAGAGGGTATAGAAATATTTAGGGTCATAAAGAAACTTAGGGAAGTTAAAGTGAAATGTAAAAGGTGGATATTTTATTCTTGAATTCTTCTCTGCAACTTGGTCTAAAGTAAATCTAGGATAAAATTGAGTTGGAAGTTTACATAGAGGATTACTTTTCTCAGGAAAATGAGATTTTGGTTAAATATAATAATATCAAGCCTAGGGAAGAGGCCTTTTAGAAACAAAGATGCATATCTTTGTGACTATCATCGAGTGATAGGAACACTCATTTCTTTCATATCACCAATCTTAAACTTGATCATCTTATCAAGAATGGTACAAGGGTTGAGCAAGAAGAATTTATAAGAAAAGAGGCAATTAACTTTTCTCTTCTTTTTTAACTACTGAAAAATATCTTGGTGCTAACACAAAACTTCCCTACTAGAGGATATCCTTAAAATCTTGAACAAAGATCAAAACAAATTCCTTTTAGAAATTCCTATTGTAGAGAAAATAAAAAATGTTGGTTTATCCTTTGAGGGGAACAAGGCCTTAAGCCCCAATGGATTTTCCTTATTATTTTTCTAATCTTTCTGGGATATTCTGGAGGATATGGGGAATGTTGCAAAATAATTCTCTTGATAAAGAAGGATGTATTTTGGCTAATTAGTCTCTCTAAATTTTTATACAATCTTTTATCCAAATTCCTTACTTTTATATTAGTAAGTTCTCTCCCCTTTCTCATTTCTTCTCAATAAAATAGTTGTTTCTGGGAAGCAAATTATAGAATTAGTTATTATTATTCATGAGAACATCCACTCCTTAGAAGCTTCTAAGAAACAAGATTTCTTTCTAAAACTTGATCCCTCCAAAGATTACAATAGGGTGGATTGGGATTTTCTTCTCAAATATTTAAGGGAGTTTGGATTATTTGATAGACTCCTACTTATTTAGCATCTCATTTCTACCTCAAGTGTGGTCATTATTGTTAATGAGTCACCCTCTCATTTATTTAAAGTTTCATGAGTTTTGTGATAGGGGGGTCCAATTTCTCCTATCCTTTTTATAATTATGGCTAAGACTTAGGATAGATTCATGAATAGAAAGGTCCTTACTAGTTCCATTTTTGGCCTGCAACCCTCTTTAGCTAATCAAACCTTGTGTCATGAGTAATTTTTTGATGATATGATAATGAATCTAACTTCTACTATAAGAAAATATACATAAATTAATTGTGTTTCAAACCTCTATGATAGAGGTGCATCACATATGTTTAACAACGCTAGGTGTTCTCTTTATTTATTTAATACTCCTGAGAATAGAAGAAAAAGGATTGCTAGCATTCTTGGTTGTCTAGTTGGGTTGATGCCTTCTAGTTATCACGGTCTTATACTTTGTGTGAAACCTCGCAATTCATTTTGGATGACATTATTAGATAAATTTAATAGGAAATTAGCTGGCTAAAATTATACCATACTTAGCTAGGAAGGTAAAATTCAAATTCTCAAAGCCTCTTTTTTTACAACATAACTATTTATTATTTGAGTATCTTCAAGATCCCTTCCTTGTTTGAAGATATTAAAGAAAAGATATAGGAAATATTTCTTTGGCCAAGAGTTGAATAGACGAGATTGGATATTATTTCTTGGGAGTTTTTATGCAAGCCTAAAATATGAGGGGGGGTTGGGCCTTCATAGAATTAGAATTTTTAAGAAGTTCCTTCTTGCTAAACAAGTGTGGAGGACATTTGAAGACACATCGGAATGGAATTACATATAGCATAATAGATATCTTTGAAATGATATCTCTCTTAAAAAATTTAGTAGAACTAACAATATTCCTCTTAGTTCTTCTCTTGTAAATAATATTATTAAGGCTAAGAATGTTATCTCCAAGGGAGTTATCTTGAGGAAAAGGTTGGGAAGATTAATTCTCTTTTGGGAGGATTCCAAATTGGGTAAGCTTCCTCTATGTCACATGGATGATTTTAACCAATTCAATGATGCCTGTAAAGATAGATTTGGGAGATTTTTTTGTGATTACTAGATAAATGATGGGTGGTTTGAAGTGACTTCCATTAGTCTACACCTTTTTCTGCTTCAATTCTCTATGAATTATTATCTATTACACTCTCACATAGGGGAAGATGTCTTGGTGTAGAAAGGGTCAGCTTTTTATATTTACTTTTTCTCTTCTATTGTATCTCTTCTTGATCATTCTTTTGAGCCCCATTCTTTCAAGGCAAATTTTTTTAATAAGGATCTCATTCCCAAAGTGAATATCTTAACTTGGAATCTTCTTTAGGAAAAAAAATATTAACACAGGCAATCTACTGAAGAAAGTTTTTTTTATCCATAATAAGTGTTATTTAATCATGTAATATGTTGAGTCTATTCTTCATTGTGTGGTCTAGTTTCTATTTATTCCTGACATTAGAAAAGACTCTTACAATTTTAGAATGTGAAGTGGGTCTTTCTTGATTCTTTTAAGGATTTTTCCAACAATGAAAACCCCTAACCTCTAATCATATTTTAAAAATTCATTGGTTATTCATTGTCCCACATGTTTCCTAAGGCATTTGAAAGGAGAAAAACAACATAATCTTCAAGGAAAAATATCTTTCCTTTGATATTGTTTTTGGAATTTTTTTAGAACTATCAATGAGAATTTGAATATTATTGTTGGTTCTAATAAACCTAAAGGGAAGGTATTATGTATATATTATGATCAATGGATTGCATCTAATAGGTATATTCAAAAGGATATTTTTATGTCTCTCAAACACACCAAAGGGTCTAGAGATGATTGTAAATGGATTTTTCCACCTCCTAGTTTGGTGAAACCTAATTTGGTGGGGTGACCAAGAGGAATCCTAGGCTAGCTGCATGTAGGGGAGTGTTAAGGGATGAAAATGGAATCTTTATTTTGGTTGTGTCACTCCTCATGAGTAGCCAAACTAACCACATGGAGGAAGCTATTGAATCTTACTAGGGTATCTTGACAACTAGTAAGTTTAACTACAAGAAGGTGTGGGTGGATGGACATTCAAAAAATATTATTAATTTCATAAAAGGAAACCTTAGACCTTCATGAACTACTAAACGTTTGATAGATAAATTAAAATGCATTATAAAATCCTTCAAAAAATGCTATCTTTATCACATCTACCATGAGGCAAATAGGGTAGTTGATTGGTTTGCTAACAAAGGTGTTATCAGTATGAGGAAGCATACATGTAATACTAGAGATAGGTTGGAGATTGACGTGGCCACTTTACTCTTCCATGAAAAATAGGTGGTAGGTATAATGATAAATTTCCAAGTAATTATGGCATTCAAATTAGGTAGGTGTCCAATGATAGTATTATTTCATGGAAAATAGAATTATTTAAGTATTGGGTTCATGAGAGAACCTTAAAATTTCATCATTGTACTCTCCCCTCACATAGATTCTAGTTATTTTTCTGCTTAATTTTTATTTAGAGGATTGTTGTCATGGTTATAAAGAAAATCTATGGTAAGGAAGACATGGTAGGTGATTGGATGCATTCAGAACCCATAGAGTGGGAGTGGATTAAAATAAATTAGAAGGTATGGAACATCCTCAAAGGTGGCGATCTCACTGTTTATTTGGAGTGTGTCCATGGTTGGGACTCCAATATTACTAGACTCTTTACCAAAGGTTGAAAAGAGAAAGGATCATTCTCTTTGGGAGAAGGGTCATAGCGGATGTAAATTTGATCATAGAGGTTACTAGCATATCCACATATGGAAAGAAATTCTACTTAGATAGAAAAATCTTCAAGCTTGCAGTCCAGAAAATTCCTAAAATAGATGAGGAATGAGATGATATGAAAGAGAGAGGTACCAAAAGTAGCTATGATCTAATGAAAATTAAGAAGATTTTGAGATATGTACTAAAATTCATTATGGATTATATCACTTTGGATGATCATTTTACGAGGGTTTTTGGACATCATTTTGTTCTATTAATTTTATTTTTCATTAGAATAGGGTTTCTATTTCATTATATTTTTGGCCTTCTCTTAAGGCTAGTATCAAATACAATTACAAGAACCCTAAAAAAAATCATGTGTTTCATGAAGGTATTTTCATTCTTATTTATGAATATTATAAATCCCTCTCTACGCCTTCATACACAATTTCCATTTTTGATGTGGATGAAACTAGTGTTGAGGGTTTACCTGAGGAAACTAGAGATGATGAAGAAACTTATTTTGAAGAAGTGGATTATATTTTTTCCTCTGAGATTAAAAAACTCCTAAAAAATGCTAAATATGGGGGAAGAGATGATGGTAAAGCATTTGACATTGAAGAAGGTGATGTTGTGCCTTCTACTGAAATAAAGAAAACCCTAAGTCACATACTAAGGTTGGAAGCTCTAGGAAGCTCAAGGTTAAGAGTGATAGGTTGAATACCCTGATTGCTAGAAAAATTCATGACAAAAAATGTAAGGGTAAAGAGCCCTAGGTCGATTCCCCTATAGACAAGGGTGATGTTGGAAATATAAAAACTTCAAAAAAAGATAAGGATTAGAAGGAGTCACCTATAGATAATGAGAAGAATCTAGAAATAAAAATCCAATTCATGTCTCCCCTATCTCTAGTGCCACCCCTTCATTGGGTGATGTGTCTCTGAATAAGGAGGGTGTTGTTAGCACATGCAAAAAATGTCATGGCTTCATTGTCTTTCCCTTGGTCTCTATGTCATTTTCATGTCTCCTGCTAAGCCCTAAGCAAAATTTTCAAAAAACTAGCCGTTACATTTTAAATCCTTTGTTTTAACCCTGGCCTTGTTATAATTTCATGTTACTTCATCAGGTCACTTAAAAGTCCTAATTTTCATGTGCACATTTCTTTCTCATCTTGTCGCTTGTTTGCATGTTGCCTGGTAGTCATTTCTTAACTTTTTGCAAAGTATCGATTACCTGTGGTTGCATATTCTCATGTTCCTAGTGGCTTATCTCTTAACTGTTTGTGACTTGGTGTGGTGGTTTCCTTTTCTTTGGTCGCATGTTCATGTAGATTTCTAGGCCTAGTCCTCTGACAACATCTCCATCTGACAGTTAGCGTAAGTTGTTAAGGGATGTGTCAGAGGCTTGAGATCTTGCACTGATCGTTGATCTTTCCTTATGACGTAGCTTTTCTTTTCAAGCAGGTCCACTTGCCAGGTATTTTGATTTGGAGGAATTTTATTGGTCCATATGTTATGATTTAGAATGATGTCAGTGGGACCGGTCTTCTTAGCATTTGGGTAGATTAAGGTTTGGTCTAATCTTGTGGCTGTCATTATACAGTTGATATAACATGCTCAACTTTTAACATAGTGGTATAGCGACAGTCATTGATTCTCTTAAGAGATTTGTGGGTCCAAGATTACATGTAGGCACAAATTGTGCTTTTTGATTCATCCATGTATTTGCATGGTGGGTTATTGTCAGTGTGACCTGAGCTTTTGGTGTGTCAAAGGGTCTTGGCCTTGTCAGAGGATCAAGGGTAGGTGTGTCTTCGAAAGGGATGTGTCAGATGTATGAGATTTTGAGACGGCCATTGATTCTGTTGAGTGACATGGCCTTTTATTTTGTTGGGTCCTTTGGCAATGATGATTGAGCGATTGTGGTGAATGATGTAGTGACATGTGGTAGTTTGCAGGTGGGCCTAGGTGGGGTCTGGCGGTCTTGATAAAGTTTTAGTGGCTGATAAATTTTAATGATTTTCACTCATTCATGAAATGATACAGTGGTTCTCCAAATGTTTTAGTGGTTTAGCGAACAAGCATTTGCCTAATCACTAAACTTTCTGGCAGATGGACAAAATGTTTTGCGAATTGGTGAAAGCCACTTGTCACCAGTTCACCAAATGTGTGACCAAAGTTAGTTGTTTTCTTCTTGTCGCCAATTCATAGAGTTAAAATGCAGGTTAGGATCTCACCTTGCGAATAGGAAATGCACTATCACGTAATTGCTAAATGTAAACTAGGATTCCTTGGAAGGTTAAAATCATAAAAGACCATGAAAGAGAGAAATCAGACGGCCAGGACTTAAAGTTGGTTTAGATTTGAACATCGACCACTGATTTGCCGTAAGTACCATGGAAATGACCATTATTATTCAAATTCAAATTTTTGAAGGGTTTCTAATGACAAAAAGGACTATAATTCAATGCAGAGGTGACTAGAGCTGGTGGGAAATGATCTGTTTGCTCTTACAGTGTGGTCCAGTGTGTGTTGTGTTCATTTGTAGGGTTTGTACTATGTGGTTTTGTGCTCGAGGTGTGTTGCAGGGTTGACATTTTGAGCATTTTTGTGGTTCTCAGTACCTTCACAAAGAAATTATCATGATTAAGGATCATTCTAGGATTTTCTTTCTCCTGGTTGCCTGGTTTTCTTCCCCTACAATTAATTTTTGACTATTTCCAATCAGTTGGGAGGTTTAAATCCTAACCCTAAGTCATCCATAGCTTGTTTCATTCTCTTTGAGGATTCCAAGATGACTAGGGAGTATAAGTTGCAGAAGTTTTGATTTTGTAGGGGTTCCAAAACTTTCTTTGGTCCCAGGCTGGTTGTTCATGGTGTTTTACTAATAGAGGAGTTGGATTTTGTATCTTTTCCTATCATTGTTTTGTTTTGATTGTGTATTGATTCTAAATATATTAATGAGAATTCTATTTAGTTCTAATCTTGCATTTGTGTATGTCTTCTTGTTTCAGTTCTAAACTCATATATGTTAGTGTCACAATGTGTATTAGAATATGGTAAACAAAGAGTATTATGAAGTCATCTCTGAGTTCCTAACAAAGTTAGCACTAAAGTCTTTTAGGTGGGTTTAGTGAGTTTGCAACCAAGAAAGAATCTAATGTCCTTGTGTCTGAGGGAGAGGGGTAATAGGCAAAGCACTTATCCTAGATTCAATTGTGTTTGAATTAAGGTATTCAGTTGATGTATGTAATTGGGTGACTCTTTGACCTAGGTTAAGGCACTAGTCCATCCTCTGGAAACATTTCATTGTTGTCAACCACACACACACACATTCAAATGATAAAATCTTACATCAATTAGAAAAGAGTATATTGGCATAACATTTTAGTGATTCCTTTCAAGAAGTGAATCAAGGGTACACCCGCCTGAGCATTGAGGCTCAAAGTGTAGGAGGATCTCTTTTGATCCTTGTTAATTGGCCCTCTTTCTTGTAGACTTTGGAGTGATGAGAGAGTCAAAGTGTTATTTAATTTATCCATCAAAGTGTAAATCTACAAGTTACGATCGAAGGGAACTCCCAACAAAATGGTGACTTCACTAGGGAGAACAACAATGAAGCAATATATCTATTAGGATTTTTGGTTGGGACTACATTGTAAAGTCAAAATATTTTGTTGACCAGATAGATATAAAGGTTGTAAGTGCACTCTTGTTTTCCTTTTGTATTCAGTTAAAAGGATTTCCCATCTTGGTGGGTGGTGACTCAAAAGGTTAATACTAGTGCTATAAACTATAAATCATGGATAAAAGGAGGAATACTAGGTCCTTTGTCAGAAAGAATCCAGAGGTCACTCTGGAGCAATTGCCTAGACAAGAGAAGAAGAGTTGGATTAAAAGGAATGGTGAGTCTACTAGTTTTCCCATTAGAGAAGAAAGAAATACTAGAGCTAGAGCACCACATGTCTCCTCAAGTGAGGAAGGCTCACAAGACAGAGTTTCTAGATCAGATGGTGGTCGCTCTGAGGATAGATTCTATGATACCCTAGAGGCTGTATTTCAAGACAAGGGTCCACTGCCTATAGGTCAATATGAACAAGCTAGAGAGATGGGTTTGGAGATTGATTTAGATCTTGATGAAGATAATTTCATAAGAGAACCCATGAGACCTAGGCAAGTGCATTTCCCATATCAAAATCTTTATGATATGGATGTGTCATCAGGTTCTGATGACATTATGGTAGATCCTGATGATTTAAATGCATTAAGGTTACAGTTGGTAGAGTAGGATGCTATACATAAGAGGTTACAAGAGGAGAGAGAGGCTGAGAAAGTGAATGCTCTAATAGAAAGAGAGTCTCTCCTTAGAAAAATTAATGAAATGAAGGAGAGAAACAAGATGCTTGCTTATGCTCCTAAGAATTTGCAACATGATGTCTTTGGTGATCTTGAAGCTTTGAGGAGTCAGCAAGAGCGCTTACTACAAGATCATGAATTTGATAAGGAGGGTCCTGTGGTTAGACAAGTGCAAAGTTATGTTCCTTTGCCTAAAGATAAAGATGGAAATGAGATCACTAGGCCTACTATTTTCATTGGTTAGAAAGGAAAGCAGAAGATGGTGGGACATCAAACAAGAAAACCAGTAATAATACTAGGGGTCCCATCACCCAATTCAAATAAGGACATAGAAATAGAAAGAAGAAGAAAAGAAGATAAGGACCTTGCAAGAGAACTTGAGAAGGCTAAAATTGAAGCTTCCATTGCAGAAAAGAGAAGAAAGATCTAGTTCTTGAAGGCTTCATTAGCTAATGCGCTTGGTCCATCTGCTATTGAACTAGGTATGCCATCTATGACTACTACTGTTCCACTTAGTAATGCTACTAGTTCATTTCCTTCTTCATCTGCTAGGATAGGTGTTGATCCTAGGCAACAGTCAAATGCACAACTAGATAGAAATGTAAATGCTAATGTTGATCCTAGGGTTAACACTAGTTCAAGTTTTCAAAGAAGACCTATGCAACTAGAAGGCTATAGGAAAATTAGTTTTGATGGAATTCCCGGTTACCCGAGTGCTTTTCCAAATGATATAAGAGATAAGGTACCTAAGTTTTCTGGTAATAATGCTATTAGTTGTGAGGAGCATCTTAGGTTATTTGTTGATATGCTTAATGATTATGAGGTAGAGCATGAGGATGTAGTCATGAAATTTTTTTTCCAATCTCTAATGGAGGATGCTAGAGATTGGTTTAAGAGACTTCCTGATAAATGTATTGATACTTGGGACTCTTTTGAGAGATTTTTTAAAGAACATTATGGTGATAGGCCTAATTCTAGTTTCATGTTGAATGAATTCAATACCATAAGGAAAAATCAAAATGAGACTGCAACTAAATTCAACATGAGATTTCAAAAGGGTATGCATAAGTTGTTCCAAGTTATGTAGTTAGATGACAATGTCTGTCTGAACACATACTTCAATGCATTTGATGGAAAGATGGGATATTTGTTGAGGGACAAAGAACCAAGAACTCTTAGGGATGCTTTTAGGATTACTGTCAACATTGAGAATAATATGAAAATATTAGGGAAATTGGGTGGAAAGAGAGATGACCCTAACTTGTTTGGGGACAAGAAATACAAAAAGGAAAATGATAAGAATGTTGGAGCTAGGAGGAAAGAAGAAGATAAATTGGATAAGGTTCTCAATGCATTGAAGAATTTGAAGGCACCTACAAATAGGAACATCAATACTCCTACCAATGAAAGACCTCAGTTCAACAACAATTTCAATAAGAAGAATAGATTGTAGAACTACCCCTACAACACCCTATGGAAGGATGGAAAGCCTATTATCCCTACTATAAGAGGAAACAATGACAGAGGTGTCCCTGACCCTCTACAAAAAGCTTCAATAAATGTCATGGAGGACATACATTGGTGTGTTGCATGCCAGTCTCCTCATTCTATAGAGCATTGTGTGGTTGCACACTCTATGGCTGCAAATCAAGATTGTGGCAATGAGGAGATAGATCAAGAAGAAGATCAAGATGATGTTGGATGCAACATGGCTTCTTCATATCTAGGATATGAAGAGGATTCTAATTTTGATAAAGAGGCAAATGTAAATGTGAGGAGACATAATCAGGCCCTTTTTCATCAAGAAGTTTTTTCTGATAGTGAAGATATTGATAAGGAGACATGTAACATGAACTCTTCTTCTAAGCCAGTAAATTTGAGAAGACCTTCTAGAGAAGAGATGGATAGGATTACTACAGAAATGATTGCCCAGGTGCAAACTAGAGGCATGGTGGCAAGGAATACAAATGAGAAGGCTACAAGAATGTTCATAAAGAGTACCAACTCTGGAGAGACTAATGAGAACAAATCAAAAGGTGATCACATGGTGAAATTCAAAAATGTAAAAGGTAAGAATTGTGAGCCTAAGGGAGTTGGAATTGAAAAGATTTCTAGTAAGATTGATAAGCCAGTTAACATAATGGCTAAGATTGAAAAAATGAGGGTGGCCAATACACCTAATGTATCAGATAAACAAAAGGATAATAAGGTGGTGCAGATTGAGATTCCTTCTCCTACTCCTGTTGATATGTTATATGTATTGTCCCAAATTACAGTTAAGGTTACATTGTCAGAATCGTTGAGGATCCTTGAACACAAAGAAAAAGCTATTGCATGGGTAGATAATGTTCATAACAATGATGCTGCATGCAATGGAGCTTAGGATAAAGCTTTGAAAGGTGTTTCTACTTAGGGAATTGTGTCTCAGATTCCTCCAATATATTTGGATAGTTCTGTCAATGTTGGCCTTGAAAATGTTGATCCATTCTTTTTAAGTGTTCTTGTGAATGGAATGAAACTAAGAAATTGTATGATTGATAGTGGTGCCTCTAATAGTATCATTCCTTTCAAAATCATGGAGAAGTTGGGCCTTAAAGTTGATACAGTGCAAGGCAGATGTTGTGCAATGGATCAGAGGGAGGTACCAGTTATTGGGACTATCAATGCAATGCCATATAGGATGGTAGCATATCCAAAGAAAGAGTTAACAATGAGTTTTTTGGTAGTGGACATCCCTCCTCATTATGGGATGCTGTTATCTAGAAGATGGAGTGTTGCCATGGGTGGAAGTTTACAGTGTGATCTGTCCTATGCCACTTTCAAGATTGATAATCAGTTTGTCAAGATTGAACAAGAAGCAAGTGTATGCCACATGATTGAGAGAAATATTGATAATGAAACTACATGTTTTTTGGATACTGATATTAATGCCTTTAGGGAAGAGATCCCTGTATTTGAAAATGAGCCTACTTTGTCACCTATCTCTGTTGAGGTAAGTGTTATTTTTGTGAAGGGTGATTTGTGGGTAATGTACTTTGATGGTGCAAATTGCAAAGATGGAGCAAGAGCATGTATCTTACTTATTTCTCCTGATGGAAACACCTACAAGTTTTCTTTCACATTGAATTTCTTTTGTACCAACAATATAGCAGAATATGAGGCTTTGTTGTTAGGATTGAGGTTTTCACAAAAACATGGTATTAAGTGCTTAAGTGTTGTTGGTGATTCTGAGTTGGTAGTGTCCCAAGTCAGGTCAATATATGCTTCCAAGAATAAAATGCTAAAACAATATAGGAATTCAATTTGGGATTTGATTGAATGTTTTGATGCCTTCAACATTGAGTGGAAGGATAGGAGTAACAATAAGATGGTTGAATTGTTAGCCAATATTGCAATCAATCCCACTGATATTACATTTTCTGGTATTTCTAAAGTTGAAATTCAGGCTAGGCCTAGCATACCAGACAATATTGAAAATTGGTAGGTTTTTGATGATGATAATGATATCTTAAAGTTTATGAGTTGTGAAGATCAATATCATGGTCAAGAATTTGATTGTTTAGCCTTGGTTGAGTTAGTAGAAGGAAGAGAGGTTATCTTTGGCAATGAGGTCATTCAGCTTGAACTAACAAGGTACCCAAGGGGCTTGTTGTTTTGGAAACTATCTTTGATAACGAGGATAGAGTTCAAAAGAATATCAAAAGAGAAGATCATGCTGATCTAGAGGAGACAAATCTTGGAACACATGAAGCACCCAAGAGGGTATACATTGGTAGAGATATATCTCAGAAGGTAAAGAAATCTTTGATTGAATTATTGAGAAAATTTAGGCATTTTTTTGCATGGTCATATGATGACTTGAAGGTTTATAGAGAAGATTTTTTTTAGTATATTATTCCATTGAAAAAATATGCTAAACCTTTATGGAAAAAATGAAGGCCTAATAATCCCACTTTGGAACCCAAGATGCAAGAAGAGTTAATGAAGCTGAGAGATGCTGGAATTATCAAGCCTATAAGGCACTCTTCTTGGGTGTCAAACCTTTTTCATGTGAGAAAGAAGAATTGTGACATCAGGCTTTGTGTGGACTTCAAGAATTTGAACATCAGCTCATTAAAAGATAATTATTGTCTGCCGAATATGGAAGCTATGTTGCAGAGAGTAACCAGATTGGAATTGATGTCTATAATGGATGGTTTCTTTGGTTACAATCAGGTAATTGTCAAGGAATCAGAGCAATTCAAGACAGCTTTCACAACACCTTGGGGGACATATGTTTATGTGAGAATGCCTTTTGGCCTCACAAATGCTGGTGCTACTTTTCAGAGGGCAATGGATGTTGCCTTCTCAGATTTCATAAATGATTTCCTTGTTGTATATAAAGATGATTTAACTACCTATTCCAAGAAGGAAGAAGATCACTATATTCATTTAGAAAAAATATTTGTGAGGGCCTTGGAATTTGGCATTTCTTTAAACCCAAGGAAATGAGCTTTTGGTGTCATGGAAGGTAAGTTGCTTGGCCATTTGGCTGGCAAGCAAGGAGTAAGAATTGAACCTAAAAGGGTAGCAGCCATCGATAAAATTCAGAGGCCAAAGAATGTTTAAGGGATTCAGTCCTTCTTTGGTCAGGTCAATTTCTTAAGGAGGTTTGTGACAAATTTTACAGAGGTTACTAGACCTATTTCTTGGATGTTGAAGAAGGGATATGCAATCAATTGGGAGGGTGAGCCTGATGAGGCTTTAAAAAATATCAAGCAGGCTATCAAAGATGCACCAGTGCTTAAAGCACCTGATTATAATGTCCCAATGCACATCTTTTCCTTTCAATCTTTTCACACTATTACTACAATTTTGTTACAAAAGAATAAGGATGGTTTTGAGCAGCCTATTGCATTTTTTAGTAAATCTTTGCAGGCTGCAGAATTGAAGTATGACATAAATGAAAAACAAGCATATGCACTTGTGAAGGCAATCAAGGCTTTTAGGTGTTACTTGATGGGGGTAGTTGTGATTGCTTTTGTGCCAAGTGCTTCTGTGAAGGATATCTTCTCACAGAAGGAGGTGTCTGGGAGAAGATGTAGATGGATCAATAGGATCCAAGAATTCAATGTTGATGTCCAGATTACTAAATTAGTTAGAGGACAAGGATTGGAAAAACTGATGGCTCAATCCAATCTTGATGCTAATCAGGTAAATCATTCTGAAATTGATTATACATGTGATATGGATGATTGTATTTGGTATCAAGATATCATCTATTACTTGAGAAACATGAAATGTCTAGATAATATGAATGATAATCAGAAGAGGACATTGAAATTACAGGCCATCAAGTATGTAATTGTGAAATGTAAATTGTATAGAAAGAATTTGACTTGCATACTTTTGAATTGTGTTGATGAAGATCAGGCTAAAAAATTGTTGAAAGAAATGCATGAGGGAGTTTGTGGTGGACATTATATGTTTAAAATAACTTCTCATAAAATCTTGAGGGTAGGGTTCTGGTGGCCCACAATCTTCAAGGATGCAAAACAGTTGGTGAGGAGGTGTGATGCTTGTCAAAGGTTCTCTAGTAAGCTAAAAATTTTAGGTAATGTGCCATTAAAACCAATAGAAGTTCAGGCTCCATTCCAAGAATGGGGAATTGATTTCATAGGGGAGATACCAAACAAGTCTAGTGGAGGACACTCATGGATTTTTGTTGCCACTTATTACTTTATAAAGTGGGTAGAGGCTATACCTAAAAGAAATGCAACTAGTAGGGTGGTAATTGATTTCCTGATGAATAATATTGTTACAAGGTTTGGTTTCCATGAGAGGATAGTTAGTGATAATGAAATGTGCTTCAAGTCTACTGAATATAAGAACTTTTGCAAAGGTTTATGAATTCAGATTTCTAATTCCTCACCTTATCATCCACAAGGAAATGGTCAGGTAGAATCTACTAATAAGATTTTGATTAAAATCGTAAGGAGGATTCTTAAAAAGAATAAGAGAGCATGGAATTCAAAGCTACCATTAGCTTTATGGGCTGATAGGGTAACTGTGAAGAGGGCAATTGGTTGTGCACCATTTGACCTAGTATATGGAATACATGCAAGAATGCCTCAAAATAATTTGTTGGAAATGTATAAATTTGTTTAGTTATATGATGATGACATAGATGATGAGATGCAATTGATAATTGAGGACCTCATTAGGTTAGGTGAGACTAGAAGAGAGTTAGTTGAAAGAAATGCCAAATTGTAGTTGGAGGTTAAGAATTTGTATGATAAGAAGATTATTGACAGAAAGTTTGAGCTTGGTGATTTGGTGTTAGTTTGGAATGGTAGACTGGAGGATAAGGGAAAGCATGGTAAATTTGATCCCATCTAGCTAGGGCCATGTTTAATTCATGAGAAATAGGGCTAAGATTCATACATTGTCAAGGAATTAAATGGTGATGTTCAGTAATTCCCAATTCATGGACAATTCTTGAAGAAATACTTCTCTTGAGGTATTCTATTTTCCATGAATAGTACTTAGGTTTGTATATATTGTAAATTTTGTAAATAGTTGCTTGCCCCTACCCTATTTTGTCCTGGCCTATAAGTTTTTGGTCCTGTTGCTCTTTGTTGTCTACAATTTTTTTTAAATGTGGGATGGTCTACTTTAAACCAGTGATTCTATGTCCTTGCTATGCCTGCAGGAGGCATACATCCCTAGACAGAGCCACTCTTAGCACGTGCAAAAAATTTCATGGCTTCATTGTCTTTCCCCCAGTCTCTGTGTCATTTTCATGTCTTCGGCTAAGCCCTAAGTAGAATTTTCAAAAAACTAGCTATTACATTTTAAACCCTTTGTTTTAACCCTGGCCTTGTTATAATTTCATGTTACTTTATCAAGTCACTTAAAAGTCCTAATTTTCATGTGCACATTTCTTTCTCTTCTTCTCGCTTGTTCACATGTTGCTTGGCAGTCATTTCTTAACTTTCTGCAAACTGGCAATTACATGTGGTCGCGTATTCTCATGTTCCTAGCGGCTTATCTCTTAATTGTTTTCAACTTGGTGTGGCAGTTTCCTTTTCTTTGGTCGCATGTTCGCATAGTTTTTTGGGCCTAGTCTTCTGTCAACATCTACATCCGACGGTTAGTGTAAGTTCTTAAGGGATGTGTTAGAGGCTTGAGATCTTGCATTCATTGTTGATCCTTCCTGATAACCTAGCTTTTCTTTTCAAGCGGGTCCACTTGTCGGGTATTCTAATTTGGAGGAATTTTATTGGTCCACATGTTATGATTCAGAATGTTGTCAGTGGGACCAATCTTCTTAGCATTTAGCAAGACTAAGGTTTGGTCTGATCTTCTGGCTGTCATTATACCATTGATATAACATGCTCAACTTTTAACATAGCGGTATAGTGACAACCATTGATTCTCGTAAGAGATTTGTGGGTCCAACATTACACGTAGGCACAGTTGGCACTTTTTGATTCATCTATGTATTTGCATGGTGGGTTGTTGTGAGTGGAACCTGAGCTTTCGGGGTGTCAAAGGGTCCTGGTCTTGTCAGAGGATCAACAGTGGGTGTGTCTTCACAAGAGATGTGTCAGATGTATGAGATTTTGAGACGGTCGTTGATTCTGTTGAGTGACATGGCCTTTTCTTTTGGTGGGTCCATTGGCAGTGATGACTGAGTGATTATGGTGAATGATGCAGTGACATGTGGTAGTTTACAAGTGGGCCCAGGTGGGGTCTAGTGATCTTGATAAAGTTTTAGCGGCCAATAAATTTTAATGATTTTCGCTCATTCGTGAAATGATACGACGGTTCTCTAAATGTTTTAGTGATTTAGTGAACAAGCATTCGTGTAATTGCTAAACTTTCTGGAAAATCGATAAAATGTTTCACGAATTGGTGAAAGCCTCTTGTCACCAGTTCACCAAATGTGGGACCAGAGTTAGTTGTTTTCTTCTTGTCACCAGTTCGCAGAGTTAAAAGGTAGGACAGGATTTCACCTTTCGAATAGGAAATGTGCTATCACGTAATCGCTAAATGTAAACTAGGATTCCTTGTAAGGTTAAAATCATAAAAGACTGTGAAAGAGAGAAATCAGACTGCTGGGACTTAAAGTTGGTTCAGATTTGAATGTCGACCACTGATTTGCCGTAAGCGCCATGGAAATGACCATTATTATTCAATTTCAAATTTTTGAAGGGTTTCTAGTGACAGGAAGGACTATAATTCAATGCAGAGGTGACTGGAGCTAGTGGGAAATGATCTGTTTGCTATTGCAGTGTGGTCCAGGGTGTGTCGTGTTCATTTGTAGGGTTTGTACTATGTGGTTTTGTGCTTGAGGCATTTTGCATCATTGACATTTTGACCATTTTTATGGTTCTTAGTACCTTCACAGAGAAATTATCATGATTGAGGATCATTCCAAGATTTTCTTTCTCCTGGTTGCCTAGTTTTCTTCCTCTGCAATTAATTTTTTACCGTTTCCAGTCAGTTGGGTAGTTGAAACCCTAACCCTAAGTCATTCGTAGCTTGTTGCATTCTATTTGAGGATTCCAAGATGACTAGGGAGTATAAGTTGCAGAATTTTTGATTTTGTAGGGGTTCCAAAACTTTCTTTGGTCCTAGGCTGGTTGTTCATGGTGTTTTACTAATAGAGGAGCTAGATTTTGTATCTTTTCCTTTCCTTGTGTTGTTCTGATCATATATTGATTCTAAATATATTAATGAGAATGCTACTGAGTTCCAATCTTGCATTTGTGTATACATGTCTTCTTGTTTCAGTTCTAAACTCATATATGTTAGTGTCATAAAGTGTATTAGCATATGGTAAACAAAGAGTATTGTGAAGTCATCTCTGAGTTCCTAACAAAGTTAGGATTAAAGTCTTTTAGGTGGGTTCAGTGAGTTTGCAACCAAGCGAGAATCTGATGTCCTTGTGTCTGAGGGAGAGGGATAATAGGCAAATCACTTATCCTGGATTCAATTGTGTTTAAATTAAGGTATTCAGTTGATGTATGTAATTGGGTGACTCTTTGCCCTAGGTTAAGGCATTGGTCCATCCTCTGGAAACATTTCATTGTTGTCAACCACACACACACACATTCAAATGATAAAATCTTACATCAGTTAGTAAAGAGTATATTGGCATAACATTTTAGTGATTCCTTTCAAGAAGTGAATCAAGGGTACACCCGCCTGAGCATTGAGGCTCAAAGTGTAGGAGGATCTCTTTTGATCCTTGTTAATTGGCCCTCTTTCTTGTAGACTTTGGAGTGGTGATAGAGTCAAACTATTATTTAAGTTATCCATCAAAGTGTAAATCTACAAGTGAAGATCGAAGGGAACTCCCAACAAGTTTCATGTCCCCTATTGAGCTAGATGCCAACTCTCATCATCTCAAGACTCATCAAGAGGATTATTGTGATGTGCTCATCTTGGCAAGGGATCATGCTATTGACACTTTTACCCTCTTCAAATGGATTTTTGAGAAGCAAAGGAAATGAAAATTAAGCAAAGTGCTAAATAGGTAGTAAGCTCAAAATTATGTATTCTAAGGTAGGGGTAAGGATTGTGCTAATTATACTGATTTTTAAGGGTAGGATTTATGAACTATAGAGGAGATGAATTTGGTGGTTGACTATCGAAATATAATAGAGGGCGTCATGGAAAAGATGTAAAAGAGCTAGTCTTAGCTATGGGAGAAAATGAATAGTCTTGTCAAAATTTTGGATCAATTCTCTCATACCATGTGAGAATTTTCCCAAGACAAAGATTGAAAATGCCAATCTCTAGAAGCTAAATAGATAACACAACAAGAGAAACACAATTATATGACCCTAAAGAGACTAGATTTAATAATGATCAATAATTAAATAATAATAGATAACATTCCCAATTGATAATTGCCAATTAATGTTCAGATATGTGCAACAATGATATGATGATAATGTGATAAGAGAACTTAAGAAGGATCTCACACATAAAGTGGAATTATCTTTCACCATGTGCTAAAATTAAATTCAAACTCCTAGGTATCTACAATGAAAACTACTATGAAAATGGAATATCGTAACTAAAATTATGTAAAGTGTAATTAAGAATATTTAATTACACCAACACCTCTTGTTAAGTTTAACTTAGGGGAATACAGTTAGTTTCACAAGGGTAGATGACAATGCATGATGGGTCCTTACTAATAGGCCATATTAGGTACCCATGTACAATATGCAAGTTTGATGCAATGAAACATCTCATAAAGAGGAGAAAGAGAGAGAACTTCATGGGAAAACCCTCCCCCAAAAAGAGAGATGAAAATAAATAAGATGCATGCATGGATGGAGTAATAAAGAGCCCCCCATTATGACATACATCATACATATATAATCAATAATCCCCATATAGGAGAGAAGAAGTGGAAGAGAGACCAAGTAGCCCTCTCCCCCCGCACCTAATGTTGATTCTCCTACAAAGATGGTCCAAGATGTTGACAAAAACTCCTCCACTGGAAGAAAATAGAGAAAATTCTACACTAAGAATATCAAAGTGTGACAAAATTAGGTACTAATGTCCATGTAGAATTACTAATGAAATACACACTAAGTTATGATAGATATGAGGCATGGAGACACCTATAGGCACCAACTGGCTACACTCAAATGGGAGGTTGGTACACTTGAACTTGTGTCTTGCTTCTATTAACTAATTAATTGTAGTATAACTATCAAGAAGCATGTCCCATGATATTCCTAATCTACTAACATAGGGAATACATCAAATGTATCATCAATGACAAGGTACAAATAAAAATGTGGCACTTTATGATAGTGCATGTACAACATTGCTCATGCAAGAGCATACAACATCAAATACAATGCAAAGATGGAAACATGAAGATGATGAAGGCCCCAAATATGCCATGTCAAATACTACACAAAAGGTGTCCTATAGTTGGTCTCTTGTCAAGAATTCTTTGGGACAAAATTGTCCTCACCCCTTGGCTGTCAATTGGATAACGTTGCAAAACAAGTATGATGTGGCAAAGAAAAAAATATGTGTTTCCAAATTTACATTACTATTAAAAAAGTTGCTTTTGAAAAACATATTAAATTTAAAATAAATATTTATTAAAAATATCTAATAATTTTTTTTTTATAAAAGCTAAAAAAGTACACATTGTTTCTTTTTTAAATTTTTAATATTAAATGAAAAATACTTTATTACAAAGTAAAGAATTTTATTTTTTCTTAATTAAAAAACTTTATTTAAAAATTTAAAGAAAAAAGAAAATTATTTTTACTTTATTTGAAGAAAAAAAAAATAAAAAATTATTTTATTTAAAAAGTATTAAAAATGAAAAGTTTTTATTTTAAAAACATAAGAAAAATGATGTATTTAAAAGTTTTTTTAAAAATAAACAATTCCCTTACAGGGTGAAAGACACGGTTAGTGTAGTACCACAATGTGGTCTAGTACACTAGAAAGCCTACAAGCCAAACACAATTTTTTTTTTTTATAACTTTTTCAAAGTTAAAAAACAAACTTCAAAAAACTAGTCCCCCCCACCCTCACTTTTTTTTATTTTTTTAAGAAAACAAAAAAAAATGATTTTTAAAAAATATATTTAAAATTAAAAATTGTACCATCCTACGCAAATACATTTGTACAATAGAGGAAGGGAGGTTTCCTTCAACTTGAGATGCCCATCTCTAATTTTGATGAATCGATAGTTGATTGTGGGGTTTTGCGGCATTTTGATCACAATGACAGTATTTGATTTGGCCCAAAATACTCCAATTTGCAAATCAATCCTTATGGGTTTGGTTTGCAAAAAAAAATTGCCTCAAATTTGACTTTTTCTCAATATAGGAAAATTTATAGTCAAAATTCACCAGAATGGCCACCCAATGCAATGGTTAGGTTCGATCTTGTTTTAGACTCTCCCACATGCTACTGGTATTTTGGATATGAATCATGGCCCTTCAAATTTGAAGCAAATAGCTCTCCAATGGCTATGCAATGTGACCTTCTATGGCTTTGATACCATGTAAGAATCTTCCTAAGGCCAAGAATGAAAATTACAAGATGTAGAAGCTCAATAGATAGCACAAAAAGAGAAACAAAATGATATGATCCTCAAATAAGTGGATTCGATGATGATCAATAATCAAATGATAAAAGATTACATGCCCAATTTATAATGTTGAATTGATGTGAAAATATGCGTAATAATGAAAGGATGATAATGTGATAAGAGCACTAAAGATGGATCTCATAGATAAAGTGGAATTCTCCTACACCATGTGCTAAAATGAAATGCAAACCCTTAGGTGTCTATTATGTAAACTACTATGCAAATGCATTATCATAATTAAAGTGTAATTAATATTATTTAATTAAACCTACCAGTCTTAACGAAGTTATTTAGAAGGTTGCGAACCAGAGCCACTGAAGTATAATGAACATGACTTAAGCTATGACTAGGCTAGTTTAGACCTTTAAAAAGAGCACCATGACAAGAAGATTGTATTGCTAGATCAAGATAGAGGTCAAGAAGTGTTTGGGCCTACTTGTAGGACTAGATGTATCCTCAAAAGGAAGGAAAAAATATTCATAGTGGAGCTCAAGGTGACTTGAAACATACCTCTTATGATATGACTAGGCTAGAAGTTGTGTTTGAGGTTCTGAAGACCCTAGTTTAATCTTTTTGTATTCTATTTTCTCTTTTCTTGTTTGGTTTTCTTTTTGTCGTCTAGTTTGTTCTAAGCTACCTTTTATTGGTCTTTCATCTGCATAGCTTTTTTGGATACTATGTATCCCTTGGTTGGTACAGAACAATAAATCTATGTCTATATTTTGTTAGATAGGTTTGAGTCCCTTCAAAACCTACTTTTACCATAATAAAAAAAAGTCTTATAATTCTTTATCTATTAAAAATCATTCATATTTAGCCTTGACAAATTAAATTCATTTATTAAAAAATTCTCCAACTCTATTCTCCTCGATGAAGTTTTCATTTGAAAACTCCAGTAAGAAGATAACAATGTATCTTCTATAGAAGCTTTGAATTGAAGCTAAAGTAGTTCAAATATATCAACAACCCACATTAGAAACCAAAAGGTATTGGGAATACATATCACTTGTAAGGAAGTGTAGGTAGCAAAAATACATCCTACACTAAGCTTGTGTGGGGGATAATGTAAACCTTGTACAAATTATTACAATAGTTAATAAATTTAATATGAATAAGCATAAATAACATGTATACAATAGCACAATGATTTATGTGTGTAAACCCTTTTAGGAGAAAAATCCCATAGTCCAAAAGCCACCCATTATATTATTAGAAAATCTAAAATAGACTACAATATACTACAAAGAAAGATTCTCATAAGAGTATCACCAATAAGAATCTATAACAAACTCAATGGCTATTGATCTTTCAGAATGTATCACAATATAATACTTATAATAAAACACCTATATTAAATAAGGTTTCCTTATAGGATAAGAAAAACACATTTAATATAATACAAGATATTCACCATTAGATCTATGACCTAGTGATAAATGACATGGATTCAAAATGCTAAGTTATAAATAAAATTTTATAACCTTTTATTAGAGACAACTTTAAATATATTATTCCAAGGTTGAGATACTATTTTCCTAGTATGATTTAATACCCATATGAGCTTTTTCATATGCATGGACAATGCCCAACCATCTATATCTCATAATTTTGGCCTTATTTCAACAAAAAATATAGTATGAATCATTCACCCAAGATCACAACACTCTAATTTATTCATAGGTTCTTCCATTTATTATTTCTATTGTTTCTCCTAGCAAAGATCTAAAAACTTGAGATATCCACATACCTCCTTACTCCAGCATGTTCAATTAGTTAGCATATTCTTATTTCATTTTTATCAATTAGCAATGATCTAAAAACTGGTATTAATTAGCATATTCTTATTGCATTATTATCAATTATCTCTCATCGTGTATTTTTTATTTATTCTGATTCTTATCTATCTACCTAACTATTAGTCGAGGTGGAAACACTAAATTAGGTTTTTGACAATGGAAAACCTCTTATCATAACTACCTCGACATTAAATGTTTAAATGATCATTGTTGTGTAGGTACTATTTAGGAGAAATTGGATGTGTTAGAGGCTTCATTTGCCTAGAAGTGTTATAAGTATTCCTCTCTTTTCTTTAATTCTTTCAATTATTATCGTTTCTATTTAATTTTTGTATTTTATCCCATCCTGTAGTATTTATAGAAAAAAAAATAGTACACTATTTATTTGGAACTTTCTATTACAAATTTTTGTACTCTCTCTATATTGGACATTTGTGCGTCACAATGTTGTTTGTGACTTGTACATCCATCATATATGGAGAGCATAAAAGGTTGACCACAAAATCCTTGCAACATGTGTATTTTTTCTTTTGTTGTCTAAATACCTTTGTTTCTTAGTTAACCTAGGATATAAACTTATTATTCTCCAAGTGATTGAACCTTAAAGTTATAATTTTGTGATAGTTGATCGGTCATTTTATGTATGGGATTTTCACCTTGATTTAAAAACATATCTTCCTTATGAAGGACATATGTTTAGCATCACAACTATTGATTACTCTATAAAATGAATTGAAGTTATTTCAATTTGTTTTATCACTTATAAAATAAGTTTTAAATTTCTTCTTGACAATATTATTCTTTGATTTTGTTTAGCTTCCATTTTGGTATTTGATAACAACATATCATTTAATAAAAAAAATGAAGTCCCTTGATAAATTGCATATTCAAGATCAGTTCTTTGTAACATATTATCCTTATTCGAATGATCTAGTTGACCATTCTAATAAAGAAGTTAAGAACATCCTTTGAGAATGTATTACTAAACATGGGAAGGATTGTAACCATCAATTGTTCCACAAGTTTGGCGATTATTGAATAGGTATTCAAACTACTACAGATATCACCTCGTATAACTTGTTTATGACATAGATGCGATTATGCCTTTAGAATTAGAGATTCTTCCACCATGATTTCCTCTCAAAATGATTCATGGTAACAATTCATAAAGAGAGAAAAATATTTAAAAATTAGAAATTTGTGATAAACTACATATAAATGCTCCCAATTGTATTAAAAGATATCAAATTATATAAGATAGAAAATTGTAATGTTTAAAATATAAATGAAATAATAAATAATACCTTAAAATTGTGTGTACGCCTAACCTCTAGATATTTTATCTCTTAGCTACATTTATAACATCTCGGCGTACAACTTAAAATGAACTTGTTGAAAAACATGTTCTAACTGAGTAAATCAGAATAAGACTAGACCACTTTAAGATGGATGGACGGATCAGACTAGCACAAAAAAAAGACTAGGAAAGGAAAAACAAGAAACAACTAGACAAAAAGAGATGGGGAAGAGGAGAAGACTATTGACCACAAAGAAGCCAACCACTAATTTCCGGAAAGGCTCAAGTCCTTCACAACCTAGCACTTTTTGTTGAGTAGATCGAAATTGTACAGAAACAACTCCTTTTTCAGTAGATCGAGCTTGTCAAAAAACGACAAGTGATTGTTTGAGAAACGTCGAGGGATGGTGTAGCATCAGAAATAACATTAACATTATCGCTCTTTTGGAAGACGTGGACAACGAACCAAGAAGCCTGTTCCCTCTAAGTACTCTTGCAGTGTCATAGAAAAAAATCTATATGTCCTACTTTTCACTAAAATTCATTGTTAATTGTTCTCACTAACAAGAATAATTCACTCTCTATTGTCGTCTCTCTAAAATCATTTTGGCACTATATCTGCCCTCGTATCATTTGGCCAAGGTAAGAAATTTGGGCGAAATTTTTCATAATAAGTAAATGTCAATAGCTGGCAAAACAATGGCCGCGGAGATCACAAGTTAACAGTAACAAAGATCTTCTCCAACGTCAAACTTTAATGGTGCTTTTATTTCTATCCACTCATTTATCGTAACAGAAAAGTGAGCTCGATAATGTCGACATGAGGGCCAGGGAAAAGAGTCGCTGTTCCAGACCCATTTACTACGAAGAAAAACGGCTTTATATGACCAATTTGAAAGTATAGACAATTTACTTTATTGCAGAACCCTCGAACGTTACAGCAGAGATCGAGGATAACTGCTTGTGAGATACGTGGTTCAACTTTAACGATAAACGATGTATTGAATATCGGATAAGATAATAATATGCCCATATATTCCAAAGCAGTCTAATCTTCTTTTGTCGGGCTTGCAATGTTATGATGGTCTTGCGTAAGCATTCTGTTTATAAATAGTGAACTTACACTTTCAAAGGAAATAGGTCTATAAGGCATAGTGAATAGAGGGGAAAAAGACGCCTGAAGATCCCATAAGTTATCCACTTCAAAATTGTTTTGGACAATGGAAGTGGTTAGCTGTAAGAATCCAGTGCATTGGGTGCCTAATTTATTCGTGTTAGGGTGGATCTTCATAGGTTGTATTAGCCTCGGAGTAGTGGGTTTCGATGGAGCTCCATATGTGCCTGCAATGTTTGTATTTGGGGACTCACTAGCAGATATGGGAACCAACAATTTCATTCCAGACTGTAAAATGCGTGCAAACTTCACACCGTATGGCATCTCGTCTTTTCCCATACCAACAGGCCGTTTTTCGGATGGCCTCAATACATTTGATCATATAGGTATGTATTCTTAAATATTTTTAGATATGTTCTTGAGTAGACAATTTGCTGGTAGAAAAATAATTAGGAAAAAGTCTTCATTGTTTTGGATCATATTCTAATTTCTTATAAAGAGATCCAAGTTCATAGAAATAATGATTTATAAAACAGTAGAACTTGTAAATTTTATTTTTTAATGGATTCTATATTTCTTTATAATGGATCATAAGTTTGTTTGGAAGTACTTATGAAAAACATTTCTAATAAGATTTTGTTAAAAACTATCTAATTTTAAATCAAATATGAATTGCAAACTTTATATTGTAAGCTAATTTTATAGTTAATTATTTAATTAATTATTTTTAAATGATATATTATTTTTCATTATATAATTATGTATTTTAAAATGTTTTTTCACATATGTTCTCAGATAAACAATCACTTTTCTTTTGTAAATTCATTGTAAAAAAATTATTAATACATTATTGTAAATGAATTTAGTAACATTCTAGATCACAATTTGATTTGTGGTGAAAAATAGAATGGGTGTATATTTTAAACTTACTTTATCAAGAAGTTATTCAATGTTTTAAAAGTTATGAATTATGAAAAATTATGTGTTTTATTAAAAATGTATTTATGTTCTTAAAAATGTTATTATACTATAATTCAAGAGAAATGAATTATTGAAAGGTAAAAAACTTAATTGAGTTCAAATAGATGTAATAAAACTAGATTGAATATTAGTTAAGTAACTAGCATCAACAAACAAAGAAAGTGATGGACTTCAAACATGTAAATGAGAGCTTATAAATTGCGTTGAGATGGTAATTTCTTCTATAGAATGTGAATAACTGTAAGAAAAATAAAATATATTATATAATATAGTAATATTACTATTAGTCAGTAAGAACAAAATGCCTTCTATTATGTCATTGAGTTCAAATGTCATTTGTCTTTGTTGAGCTTATATACTCCAAAATATTTGCCTTTGTGAAATTATTATACTTGTAAGCTATTGAACTTTATAAAAAAATTATTTTGATACACTATGGGATTTCATCCCCTCATAAGTGACCCCTTGAAGTTCAAGAAATGGTGAAAATCTAAATAGATACAACAATCTGACTGTGCTATTTAAAGCACTATTTGTGGGCTTTAATCCCAGCAAAATTATTATATTGTTTAAACCTATAAATTAAACAACCAAAAAATACTAAAACTGTATGAACAAAACCTAATGAAAGCAGAAATATCAAAATTATGTCAGCCTAATGAAGACACATGACCCACACTGTGACTGGCCCACTCACATCGCTTTGATCATGGGTGACCACCATATAAAATATTCTGATTTGACAAATACACTATGCCCTTCTCCATTATTTATTCTTCTATTTTATTTTAACCATGCATGCTATTAATAATTAATTTTAATATAATAAATTTACATATTATGATGAATAAATTCTATTATTATTTATGTAGCCACCATGAATAATTGTGCTTGATTCCAACTAACTCAAGTTAATTACTATGATTGCAGCTACCCTTCTCGGGTTACCATCCCCTAGTCCAATTCTTTCCTCAAGGACAAGTCTTTTAGGTGGAATCAATTTTGCATCTACAGGGAGTGGATTGCTCGACTCAACTGGGAAAGAAATGGTCAGTGTTCTTGGCGTTTTATTTCTTTAATAAATTCAAGCTTTTCGGTTGCGGAATTATAAATGAACACTCTACATGCAAATACAAAGCTTTACATGAATTATCTTCTTTATGTAGAATGTTATGCCTGTGAGTCAACAAATACAATAGTTTGGAAACCAACACCTTCATTAAAGAACAAGGAGCTGAGAAAGCCATGTCCCTCATAGCCAAGTCCTTGTTTTGTATTTCGATTGCGAGCAATGACATCAGGGAGTACTTCAATCTCACGCTAGCCCCAGATATGGAAATATACGCTAAACATCTTCTAACAAACTTTGATCAACACTTCAGAGTATGTCATCTGATGCTTTATTTTTAACGTAGAAAAAATAGCATAGATTTATGATTAAATTTTCACAGTTCTTGATGAATGATATTTTCAACTTTTCTTTAACTACATTTGGAATCCATCACTTCTTAGGAGCTTTACAAAGCTGGAGCAAGAAAATTCCTTGTGATAGATGCCCCTGCTCTAGGGTGCACTCCTATGGCAAGAAGTTTCATAGACTCTATTTTACCAGACGAATGTAATCCAGGGCCAAACATGTTGAGTGAGAAATATAATAATGGGTTGACAAAACTAGTGGATCATTTGAATAAAATATTGGATGGAGCATATATCATTCTTCTTAATGCCTATCCTTTTGTGATAGATATGGTATATCATGGTGAATCATATGGTATAAGTTCATCCAGCCTTATCAATTTTTAGAAGCACTTGTAATAGTTTTTGGTTGCCTAGATTGTCTCATGTAATTTAAGAGTTTTATATATGGAATATGTGCGGTGTAGGGTTTTCGGAGACAAAAAAAGCATGCTATGGTTCTGGAACCTTAAATGTGGATGTGCATTGCAGCCTTACAACACCTCCGGATGTATATTACGAAGATCCAGACATATACTTATTTTGGGATTTTGCCCATCCCACACAAAAGGCTGCTAAGTTTTTTGTAGATGCCATATGGAGTGGAAGTTCCTCTTTTGTCCATCCACTCAATCTCTCTACTCTGGTAATGGTGGGAAAATGATAGATTATTGTCTTGGCAAACTAACTATGTTAAGAAAATAATTGTTGAGAAGGGATGTCCTTTGCCAACTACCACTTCAAAAATAAATTTTTACGATGAAGGGATTTTATCCCTTTAGTGACTGCGGATTTGATGGCCTATATCTATATTTTCATCCACTATGTAATATAATAATCATGGTTGAAAGAAACTATTGAATTTTCTGACCTATTGTTTTTATACTGCTTTTTAAGAAGGAATGAATATTAATATATTATTTTGGATGAAATTTGTTTTTATTAATTTAGTCAATCATTGTTAAGAATCAAAAAATTTTCTTAACAATGTTATAGTTTAGATTAGATTGGTTTCGAAAAGGGTCCAGTTTAATAAGATATCAGCAATCGAGGCAAAGAGTTTGAATATACCAAATAGTGAGATTAAGATAAAAATAGACCTAAAAAAATAGATCAATAGGACTACCTAAACAAAAAGGACAATGAGATAGTAAACTGTTGTTAAGGGCCTATAGGCCCTTACTAGCCATTCATTCTTTTTGCTTGAGTTTGGGGTGCTCTTTTGAAGATACCACCTTTTGAGAACCAAAGGATCCAGCAACAACATGAGAATGAGCAGAGAAAAGGGAAGTATTCAATGAGTATTTGGTTCCTTTTTACAGAGGCTAGAAGAGACTACTATGAGAATTAGGATCTGTATCTACTGTTGTATGTTTATCCTTCCTTCTTTTTACTTTTTGTTGTACAACCTAGATGATTGAGGCTAATTTTTTGATATATTATCTATAGAAGTGGACAATATCATTGATGGTCTTCTTGAGGGTTCCTTGCTTTTCCACTATAAAACATCCTTTTCCAAATGTATATTCATCCTTATTCATTTTATGTCTTTGTTATCTATCACCTCCTTTTCAACCATTCCATACTTTTTTATTGAAGATAAAAGATTGGGACCTCTTCTCTTTTTATTATTTCTTATGTATATCTAGAATTGTTGGGTTCCTTCCACAAAACTTATATCTTACTATGTTATTACTTTCCTTTGATAATTTTTATTTTTTTTATTTTAACAAAATTTATTTAGTTGTTGTGCCCACTTTATTATAAGAAATAAAATTATTCCCTACCTTACAAAAGTAGCTAGGGTGAATTATAGTGACTCCCTCATTCCCTCCTTGAAGGATTATTCCCACCACTCGTGCATCTTCTTAAACACTTAAGTCGCTAAGGTTTGAATTTTATGCTTGGTTGCATAAAATTTGATGAACTACCATTTAGATATCTCTAATGTGTATTAGAGGCTTTCCATTGCTCCTTCATTTTATCTTGGAGTTTGATCTATATATGAAACACTATATTTCAGTAGCCCTAAATGTAGGCAATATTGTAGATAGTTGTCTTGCTTAATAGTTTTAAGTATTTATTTTTTATTTTCTATTGTTTCATATTAGGAATAGTGCTTATATCAAATTATTATTCAAATATGTTTGAATATTAGTGATTTTAGTATTAAAGTTATCTGAGCAATTTATTTTATTTTACTATTTGAATAAGGAATTACATTTTTATAGTTTTCTAATTAGAAATGTATATTCAAAAGGTTTTATAGAATTTAAATTGTGTAAAAATATAGTAGTTATTTGATTTTTCCTTCATAGTATTAGAGTTCATGGCTGAACTGATTACATATGAAAGAAGTATGCAAGGTCAATTCTTATTAACTGATCAATAGCATCCTATATGTCCTTATAAATTAAAAAGTATAATTTAATTTCAATCTACCTATAGATTTGGTAGACAAAGTGTAATGGACATTAAAAATGAGCTATTAGGCTTTCCAATATTTATTTTTTTTAAAAAAAACATATTTCTTGTTCGAAATTCAAATATTATGTATAGTTTTATAGTAGAAATTATGTTGTGTAGATTACAATTTAATTAATATGACTTGTATTGAAGTATGAAAGCAATTGAGGGACACAAATTTCATTCTATGTTTTTATTTAAATAATAAAAGTAAGAAGAGGTAATCAATGCATCTTTTTGGATGCATAATTTTCAAGTATTAGTATTTAATTTTTTATCAAGCTTATCAAGTATGATTAGAAAGGGATAAACAATAATAAATATTCCATAATAAGTTGGGATAAGTAATTTCACATTTCTGGAAAGCCTTGAAAGAAACATTTGTCAGAGCATTTCATTTAAATGAGGTTGTGTATGATGCATAAGATAAAAATGTTTTGCATTTCAAGATAGCTTGAAGGTTTAAAAGGTTAGATTTAATTTTTTTGGTTCTCAAAATTGACAATTGTTACTTTAGACATTTAAACATGATTATATATAATGCTTATAATTTTTCGGTCATCTTCTCTACATTTAATTGGAGATTGATAAATTTACATTTAAAAATGATTATTCTAGAAGGTAGTAGTATTATCAACTATATGATTTTATTCATCTCAAGTAAAACTCTCACTCAAAGATAACCCCTTCTACATGAGAAGAAACTATTATTTTTGTTTCTATTAATTTTTCTAATTTCAAATAATAAATATTTTAATGAATTTTAGAAATTAGTCTTACTAATAGCCCCTATAATGTCTCACACACAATATTAGAGTCATAGAAATTGGTTTTCTTATGGAACTCTCAAAAGGTCCCTTAAGGAATTTTTGCATATAATCGATCATAAAATTGTATCCACCACACCAGGTAGGGTGAATGAAAATAGAACACCTCTATAACCATAAAACAACAAAGTAGCTATAATGGAACTAAACTTTTAGTTAGTTGTTTATGAGTGATAGGGAGGTCTTTTCCTAACTAGTCCTATTCTTCTTAGGACTTACTCTAGGTCTTCTCCCTACCTATTCTAGGGTTCCCTTAGACCATAATCTCTGAGGAATTCTTGACTATCTCCTCCTCTCCACTAGACCTCACTACCATGAATTATTTCCCTTCCTTTTCCTTATTCTCCTTCATATGAACTCAACCAAGGAGTTCATCCTATTACCAAACAATTTCTTTTAGCTTTGAAAATATGTTAGAAGGCTCCTCTTTCTATTTGTTTGAATAATTTTGAGGTGCTCCACCATCCTACTGCCTTCCCTCACAAGTCAATCTCCAAAACCTAGGCCTAAAGCCTATGAGGCCCTTGTAGGTCTCCTAACTCACTTTTCAAGGTCTAACTCCACAACTTCCCAAACAAGTTTCCAAACAAGTAACATATTCTGACACCCTTTTTGAAGTTCTCATGGATTATCAACTCCTTGGGTCTTCAAGGCATCCCTACTATACCTTCAAACAATGAAGCCTATTTTCTAGGCCTAATTAGGTCTATCTATTTTTTAGTGAGGGTTTGATGTTTACACCTCTTGTTGGATTGATCAAATGCTCACATTCTTAGGATTGAGTATTTGATCCCTAAAAACCAATATTATGCACATGGATTGACTTCTTCAATCCCCGAGCCTTTTCTCATTTGCTGGATCAATGTCAAGCTCTCTAATAGGGCATGCTCTGGCTTGCCTAGGGCTTGAATCCAAAACTCTTTCCACTATAAAAATGGTCATAAAAATACATATTTAAAAGGTATATACAATTCCCTAACATATTCTAGTTGTTCGTACGGTTCCTTCCATGGGAATTCATGCTAGAGCCATTTTATTGACCTCTACTCTGGATGCACCAGCAAACTAGTTATGTAGGAGGATTTTATTAAACCAAAAGAAAACCTAGCTAATCAAATGAAAGTATAAAACAACTTAGAAAACCATAAAGAACTATTATCTACAAAGGAAATGCTCTGGTCTAATCCATTTATGAAGGATAGCCAAGCTTCTATTCTCTATCACAGTCACACTAGTAAAATACAAAATGAAAACTAAATAGTTAATGAGATCCAACCCCATGTTTTGGTCAGAAAATATCATATGTAGGCTTCAAACAATTGAGCTAGGTTAGTTAGAAACCCCTAACTATCCCTGGCTCTTGGACAACCTCTTTGACAAAATTTTAATGTCATGAAAACTTTTCCAAAATTGTAAAGTTTTCATTGACAACTTTTACATCTTTTACAATAACTTTTACTAAGTCATCCCAATACCTTTCTCAAATGACCTCTAAGGCTAAATTATAACTCCTAGAACCATTACTACACTCATTTCTCTATTTTCTATAGTAAAACCTATACTTTGACTAACTGGCATATACACCTGGAATACAACTGAAACCCCTTTAGGTCCACTCAAACCTAGTAAATCCTTAACTAAGAAAATTAGCAACCATCCTAAACATCTTGAATCTTTGCGCGCACGCACACACACACACACACACACACACACACACACACACTAGGGACTAAACTAAGTCCTTATTGGATAGTGACTTGGCTAAGGTCACTACAAGTTGAAACTAGGAGTTAGGTTGGCCAAGAACCAAGGTGCTCCTACACCAATGAGGTAATTCTATTGGATGTTGTAACACCCTTTTATGTTTTCCTTTCTACATATGTGGATATGATACCCTTCCATATGTTTTGATTTATGTTTATGTGTTGTGGACATTTAAAGGAAATTGATGTGTGCGATGGACTATTTATCATGATTTGATGTTGAGCACTTGATGATGATATCATTTGATGATCAATGCATATAATGGATATATTGATGTTCCTAGGATCATTACTTATGATTTCTTTATGAGATCTATGATGATTATTCCTTCTACAAATGATGTATTCATATGGACTAACCTATAGTTTGAGTGTTTCTATTGAGGATGGCTTGGGATGTTGATAGGTTTTATGTAATTTATATGAGTTTATCTTTGCTATTATTTATTAATTATTAAGTACTTTATATTGGTTTATTAATGCTTTAAGAATTATAATTATTTTATTAGATCTATTTTACTCTTAATCATTACCACCATTAAAAAATAACTATAATTATCATTCTTCTATACTAAAATTGTTTAATTTGTTTGAATTTTCATACTACTGTGTGTGTGTACATATCCATATGCATGCATATGAATATACATATACATATACATATACACATAAAAATATATTTTTATATAAATAAATATATATATATATATATATATATATATATATATATATATATATATATATATATATATATATATATATATATATATATATATATATATATATATATATATATATATATATATATATATATATATATATATATATATATATATATATATATATATATATATATATATATATATATATATATATATATATATATATATATATATATATATATATATATATAGACACACACACACACACACACATATGTATACACATATATGTGTATACATATACATATACATATATATGTATATATATACATACATATGTATGTATGTATGTATGTATATGTGTGTATATGTATGTATGTATGTATGTATGTATGTATGTATGTATGTAGGTGTGTGTGTGTACATACATACATACATACATACATACATATACACACACATATACATAGATACATACATATGTGTGTGTGTGTGTGTGTGTGTACATATACATATACATATTGTTGCCCGATAGATTATCCTATACCTAGGATCTAGTATAGAAACATCCACTAGAAAAGAGATGTTATCAACACTATATTGAAATGATTGAGGTGTATATAAACATACAAGAGCTCTACTTAAATAGGCAAGAGCTTGAGAAATAGCTAATAAGATTGAGACAAGTGTCTCAATCTAGAAGACTACAATTTCCTCTAGGATATGATATCTTATCTCATCTTACTATCTAGATAAGATAGAATTTATAGTTGACTAAAAGATAAGATATCTATCCAACTCATTTATGAGTGGACCTAAGTAAACTTAAGATAATGAGTAAATAGGTTAAACAATATTACTCCAACACCGCCGTTAAGTGCAACTTAGGGAGTACAACAATGCAGGAGAAAATATTTATGGGTCCCAAAAACTAGGCCATGTTAGGTACCCATGTACAACTACAATGCAATCTCTCATTACTAGAGAAAAGGAGAAAGCCCAGTGGGAGAAAAATCCTATCCAAATGAGAGAACATGAAGGTCTGAGAAGCCTTTGAAAATAATATGTCCTGAAATCATGAACATGAACACCATTGAAGTGTAAAGAATCTGTAAAAAAATATTGATGAGAGATCTAATGCTATATCTAGTGATCTGCTTTGAATAAGATGATGATCAGGAACACAACAATTTGTATGAGTGCTCCAATTGGCACTTCTCAAACATTGATTAGATGTCAATAATGAAAATAGCATTTTTTGATCAAAGATACAGATGACACATGAATCTACATGAGTGATCTTCACTACATAACCAATGATGTTATTTGAGTGATACCATTATGACTTCTCAACTTTGTTTAAAATCAAGGCGAAGTAGCCTTAAAAGAATCTAAGAGTGTTTCAACATACTTCAAGTGAAACCAAGGAACTTCAACTAAAAAGTAATACAAGAGTGTCTCAATGCACTTCAAGAAAAACCAAGGAAGAATTAGCATGAACATGAACAATAGGAAACCCCCCCCCCCCCATAATGCTGACTTGGTTGAGGCTTGAGAGATGCACTAGAATGATGTGTCACCATGCCATGCAGAAGAGGCCAAAAAGGGTTGTGTGTGGTTAAACTACATACTCTCATGAGGCAAGAATATCAATAATTTTTCTATTGTCATGGAGGAACTCTCACTTTGACAAAGATGTGATTGGAAAAAAAAATGGCTCTACACAACCCCCCATGAAACTTTATAATTCAGCGCAAGTATAAATAGTTTTATGGTACATCATGTGTGGAAAATTCCCAAAAGACATGGATGGACACTGGATCTAATGTGTCTACAATAAGTACTTACATAGGATTCTCAACTGATCCAAAGGACAAATAAAACAAAATTTGAAAAGAAATTTCACTAAGGGAGTGTATGAAATCACATTTTTTATGATACTCGCTTATTAGGGCTGAAATGTGAAAACAATGGACCACCCCTCTTAAATACCCAGGGGCATAGGTTTGGTAAAAAATGGGACCATTAGCTCATCATTGTATATAAGAGTGCTCCTCCCAGATGGAGAGATCCCAAGAAGAGCTAAGAAGGTGGTTGGATTGGATGGTGGCTCTGCATGCCAACCCCCATTACCAGCAAGAACCATTGAAGGTTGTACAGTCATTAACCATTTTCAATGGACAATAGAGACTAAAAAACATGTCGGATAGTTTTTTAACTATTGGCAAGGATGAGTGCACTGTGAGTGTGATGGGTTGTTGAATAGTGTGCTAAACAAAATTTTCTATCAAGGAATGCACGCACGATCGGGAAATTACAGAGGAACCCACTACCACAAAGTAAATATGGGCCATTGGCTATTAAGTGCACCAAAGATCAATCACTAACTTCCATAATAGATGAAATCATAAAAAAATTAACCTAGGATGCTCACAAAAGGTGGAAGTCGATAGCCAAAGAGGAAACACAAGCCAATGCAATCAAAATAGATGATCAATTTTCTATATAGTGACCAGTGCACAATGACTTTCGGTCACCAATATACCTTTCATGCTAAGGCCCTACAAATTTCCATGGGCCCACCATGCTAAAGCTATGAAAATCAAGAAATCTACAAGCTAACTAAAGCCCAAAGAGAATTCTACTTGCGAGTTTGATCAACTCGCCAAGGCCAAAAAAAATGGTCGATAATACAATTAATGGAATTGCGGACCCTTCACCATGAAACTGATGACCAATATCAACCCATGTGCAATCATGGATAATTGAGTAGATAGGAACTCATTTGAAAAGATTCAGAGGGCTGGCAAAGTGTGATGCAGGAGCATCCTGGGTGTAAGAGCAATCTTGCATCACCCAAAAAAATATTTCTATTTTTATATTCAATAAGGGCTATTTTGTGCAGAGCTGCTATTTATGGAAAGTTACTATTTTTGGTAATTTTTGTATGTGCTCAAAATGATCTGATTTCTTTCTTGGAGGTTGATTTTGGTCATATAAGTCTGCCAGTAAAGTTTCATTGCCAGATCAAGTGTATATTGAAAGATATTGAAGATTTTCGGTATTGGCAGCAGGGTACAAAAACTTTGAACTTAGTTTTGAAGGCTTTAGAGGCCTCGGATGAGGTCAAAAATTTGGGTAACAGCTGCTTGCACGAGTCAAGCCTATAGAGCACTTCGTGGCATTTTCGAAATGGGGTTATAATAGCCGATCAGGTCAACTGGTGATGACTTATGGTCTTCGGAAGTTGGGCCACCTGAAATGGTAGAAAATAATTTTCTTCAAAATTTCTGTTTGGGTTTCAAAGGTTATCTTGAGCTGACTATGATGTAATAAAATGTAAAATAAAATAATTCTAAGTTTGGTCAGCCTTATTGGCTAAAATTTTGGAACCTTCCCAGGCGGTGGAAAATTGCCTATATAAGGAAGGCTGTATTATTGTCTTAGGCAGTTCAGAATAGTTCTGGGTATTGATTTGAGGCTTTGTCCTACAGAATATTGTAAGGGAATGTCCATGTGGCTTTGCATATTGTAATTCTGAAAGTTTGTAATTCCACATTTGTGGAGATAATAAGAAGCCAATTTTTTGTTCTTGCATATTGTTGTTGTTTCTCTATTTCTATTATGTGTTTGTGGTATTAAGGGGAGCACCCTTCACCAAGTGGTATCAGAGCAAGTTTTCTTGAGTGTGTAAATAGATCACTGACTGTGAGGCAGTTTGCACCAGGACCATGGTTAGGGTTTCAACGTGCATTATGAAAATGCCTCCACGAAGAGAACGTGGCGGAAGAGTTGGTGCTGTGACACCTGAGGTTAGAGAGCTGTAGAGACAAGTGCGAGCATTGCAAGAAGAGATTCACAGAGGAATGAATCTTAATATCAGAGATGAAAGCGAGGATGAAGCTGAAGAAGAATATCAAGAAGGAGAAGTCAAAATTGTGAACCAGGAGGAAGAAAGACTTTTTCGGGCCATTTCTAAGATTGGGAAAAGACCTAAGATTGAGGTTCCTACATTTTCTGGAAATTTTAACCCAGAAGAATTGATCAACTGGATCAATGAATGTGAGGAATATTTTGAGTATGAAGATGTTGAGGATCCTAATAGGGTCAAATTTGCGAAGGCCAGATTCAAAGGTCATGCGAAGATCTGGTGGCAAGAAATTCAGTTGGAGTGAAATAGAAGGGGAAAGGAGAAAATCACGAGATGGGATCAGATGGTGGATAAATTGAAGTGACAGTTCATTCCTGTTGATTATGATCTTGACCTACTGAAGAAAATGTAGAGTTTGAAGCAAGTAGGAAGATTTGTTCAGGAGTATACAGAGGAGTTCTATCGACTTCTCATCAGAACAGGCCATGCAGAAGCTGATAAGGAGAAAGTTGCCCGATACCTTAATGGGTTAAGGCCAAGCATTCAGGAGGAGCTGAATCTAGTTCGAATGAACAGTATTGAAGAGGCATACCAGTTTGCCCTAAAAGTAGAGGAAAAGCTAAACAATAAGTTTGAGAGCAGACAAAACGGAAGAGGTCATAGTGGATGATCTGGTGGACGGTCATATGGTGGCTGAAATGAAGATCCGAAAAAGAAGGATGAGGCTAGTAGCAGTCAGAATCAGTGAGGAAATAATTCCAATCGCTTCCAGGATCAGAATAATAGAGATCGGAGAGGAAGAGGAAGAGGACAAGGATCTGGAAGAGGTGGCTTCTGTCGAATATGTTTTCACTGTGGAGAAGAAGGTCATAGGGCATTTGAATGTCCTCAATGCCAAGGCAAAACAGATAGGAGAAATGAAGGCCAGACCAAAGTTGCACATGTAGATGAAGATGCCAAATCATCAAATTCTGAAGATGCTGAGAGGAGAAACGTTGATTAACAGAAGAGTCCTATTGAGTGGTGAGAATGAACCTAAGCAAAGGAGGAGCCTATTTCGCACTAGGTGCAAGTGTGAAGGTAAATGTTGTGATGTGATTATTGATAGTGGAAGCACTGACAATTTGGTGTCAGAAGAGATGGTGACAAAGTTGAAGCTCAAGAGATAGAAACACCCACATCCATATTGGATTGCCTGGGTACAGGATGACCACAAGGTCATGGTCAATGAACAATGCCTGGTGAAGTTCAAGATTGGCAGATACCAAGATGAGGTATTATGTGATATCATATCTATGGATGCATGTCATATGTTGTTGGGTAGACCATGGCAGTTTGACAGATGTGCTGTACATGATGGTCGTGCGAATACCTATTCCCTGACAAAGGATGGAGTGCGACATAAGCTAAAACCATTGAAGGAGACTGAAGAAAAGGTATGTGGTAATGCAAGGATAAATTTTTTTGATGGAAGAAATTTCCTAGATGGTATGAGGCATGAGCATGTATGTTTTGCTTTAATTCCAAAAGCTGGTAAAGAGGAAGTAGAAGATGTTCCTGTAGAAGTTTCAAATTTTTTGAATGAGTTTCAGGATATTGTATCCGATAATGTGCCTGATGGATTACCACCAGTCAGGAAGATTAGTCATTAGATGGACATGATCCTAGGAGTGAGTTTTCCGAATAAGGTAGCACATAGAAAGACACTTGCAGAAAGTGAGGAGTTGAACAGAAAAGTACATGAACTGTTACAGAAAGGATTGGTCCGTGAGAGTCTAAGTCCCTGTGCTGTACCAGCGGTATTAGCACCAAAGAAGAATGGAGAATGTAGGATGTGTACAAATTCTAGGGCAATAAACAAGATCACAATCAAGTATAGGTTTCCATTGCCACAAATGGATGATATTATGGACTGTTTGAGTGGAGCTGTGTATTTCTCAAAGATAGATCTGAAGAGTGGATATCATTAGATTGGGATCAGAGAAGGAGATGAATGGAAGACTGCCTTCAAGACAAAGGAAGGACTGTATGAGTGGTTAGTCATGCCTTTTGGGCTAACCAATGGATCGAGCACTTTCATGCGGCTCATGAACAAGGTTCTGAAAGAATTTTAGTTTAAGTTTGTCATTGTTTACCTAGATGATATTTTGATCTTTAGTAAGACATTGGATGAGCATATAATGCATATTCATATGGTATTTGAGAAGTTGAGAGAAGAGAAATTATTGATTAATTTGAAGAAGTGCAGTTTTGTGAAGAAAGAATTGGTGTATTTCAAGTTTGTAGTTTCAGGAGAAGGTCTAAAAATGGACCCAAATAAGGTACATGCTATCCTTGAATGGCCTACTCCAAGGAGTGCTACTGAGGTAAGATCTTTTCATGGTCTAGCTAGCTTTTACAGAAATTTTATCAAAAATTTTAGCAGTATTTGTGGACCCTTGACTGAAACAATGAGAGGGGATAGAAAAGAGTTTAAGTGGACTAATGGGGCAGAAAATAGTTTTCAATTGTTGAAACAAAAAGTTACAGAACAACCTATTTTAGCACTTCCAGATTTTAATAAGGTGTTTCAAGTAGATTGTGATGCTAGTGGTACTGCAATAGGAGCTATTATGAGCCAAGAAGGTAAACTTGTTGCTTATTTCAGTGAGAAGTTAAATGATGCCAAGAGAAAATATTCTATTTATGATCAAGAATTTTATGCTATAGTTCAGGCATTGAATAAGTGGAGGCACTATCTGCTTCCTAAGGAGTTTGTTTTGTGTACTGATCATCAAGCTTTGCAATATTTGAATAGTCAAGGAAAATTGAATCAAAGGCATTTGAAATGGGTTGAGTTTATGTAGAGTTATACATTTGTTTTGAAACACAGGAGTGGAAAGTCTAATAGGGTTGCAGATGCTCTTAGGAGAAGGCAACTATTGCTGATAGAAATGCAGATTGAAGTGGTTGGGTTCAAGGAACTCAAGAATTTGTATCCAGAGGATCCTGATTTTGGTGAAGCTTGGAAAGTTTGTATAGAACCTATTACTCTAGATAAGATGAAATGGTTGGATTTCATCATCTAGAATGATATGCTATTCAGAGGGAGTCAGTTGTGCATTCCATGAAGTTCTATGAGGGAGAATCTCATCAAAGAGAAGCATAGAGGAGGATTGGCTAGACATTTTGGTCGTGATAAAACCCTTGCTTTGGTTGGTGAGAATTATTATTGGCCACAATTGCAGCAAGATGTGAAGAAGTTTGTACAGAGTTGCAGAGTATGTCAGATGGAAAAAGGAGTGAACCAGAATACAGGGTTGTATCATCCATTACCCATACCAAAGAAGCCTTGGGAGGATATCAGCATGGACTTTGTTCTTGGTTTACCGAGGACTCAACAGGGACATGATTCAATTTTTGTGGTGGTTGACAGATTTTCAAAGATGGCACATTTCATTCCCTACAAGAAGACTAATGATGCTATTCATGTAGCAGAATTGTTTTTCAGAGAAGTAGTGAAACTTCATGGTTTGCCAAAGACCATAGTTTCAGATCAGGACACTAAGTTTGTTGGATATTTCTGACATACATTGTGGAAGAAGTTGAAGATAGATTTGAAGTTCAGTTCATCACATCATCCACAGACTGATGGACAGAAAGAGGTGGTGAATAGGAGTTTGAGAAATTTGCTGAGATGTTTGGTTAGAGATAAGCCAATAGGATGGGATTTGATTTTACCACAAGCGAAATTTGCATACAATAATTCTATCAATAGGAGCACTGGTAAATCACCATTCCAAATTGTATATGGAAGTAGTCCAAAAAATGCATCTGAATTGAGGAAGATAGATAAAGGAGAAATAAGTAGTGTTGAAGCTGAGGATTTTGCAGAACACTTGAAGAACATCCATGGGGAGGTGAGGAAGCATATTACCAAGATGAATGTGCAGTATAAGGCTAAGGTAGATGAGAAAAGGAGGCATAAAGAATTTCAGGTTGGGGATGAAGTCATGGTTCATTTATGGAAGGAGCAATTTCTGGTTGGTACATATAATAAGCTGAAAATGAAGAAGTTTGGACCATGTAGGATACTGAAGAAACATGATTCAGGAAATGCATATGAGGCAGAATTGCCTACTGAGCTAAATATTTCACCAGTGTTTAACATTTCAGATCTGACAGAGTATCATGAAGGAGGTGTTGAAGATAAGATCACAGCAGCACAGTGGAGTATTCTAGCAACTAGTTTAGACACTAAGGAGATCGAAGATATACTGGACAGTCGTGTTGGCAGAAGCCCAAGGAATAGGACATATGAAGAATATCTGGTCAAGTGGAAAAGATGACCTATTGAAGATTCATCATGGCTGACAAAGGAGGAGGTTAGCCATCTTAGTTTTCCTCTGCACACCTGAGTCGTGACAGGGTCACTTCTCAAATTACCCTGGGTGTTTGATGCAGGAGCATCTTGGGTGTAAGAGCAATCTTGCATCACCCAAAAAAATATTTTTGTTTTTATATTCAATAAGGGCTATTTTGTGCAGAGCTGCTATTTATGGAAAGTTACTATTTTTGGTAATTTTTGTATGTGCTTAGAATGATCTGATTTCTTTCTTGGAGGTTCATTTTGGTCATATAAGTCTGCCAGTAAAGTTTCATTGCCAGATCAAGTGTATATTGGAAGATATTGAAGATTTTTGGTATTGGCAGTAGGGTACAGAAACTTTGAACTTAGTTTTGAAGGCTTTAGAGGCCCCAGATGAGGTCAAAAATTTGGGTGACATGCGCTTGCATTGCTCAAGCCTGTAGAGCACTTCGTCGCATTTCTGAAATGGGGTTATAATAGCCGATTGGGTCAACTGGTGATGACTTATGGTCTTCGGAAGTTAGACCACCTGAAATGGTGAAAAATAATTTTCTTCAAAATTTTTGTTCAGATTTCAAAGGTTATCTTGAGCCGACTATGATGTAATAAAATTTAAAATAAAATAATTCTAAGTTTGGTTGGCCTTATTGGCTAATATTTTGGAACCTTCCCAGGTGGTGGAAAATTGCCTATATAAGGAAGGTTGTACTATTGTCTTAGGCAGTTCAGAATAGTTCTGTGTAGTAGATCTGGGTATTTATTCAAGGCTTTGTCCTACAAAATATTGTAAGGGAATGCCCGTGTGGCTTTGCATATTGTAATTCTGAAAGTTTGTAATTCCACATTTGTGGAGATAATAAGAAGCCAATTTTCTGTTCTTGCATATTGTTGTTGTTTCTCTATTTTTGTTATGTGTTTTTGGTATTAAGGGGAGCACCCTTCACCAAAGTGCCACTGAGGGTGAGGCTGAAAATAGAGCCCAACAAACTTTAATACGTTGTGGAATCATGCAAGCCAAAGAAATCTAATACATTGTCTATAGCCACAATCACATTCAAGTTGGGACCGATCATAGCATGACTGGTAGCAAGAAAATAGCAACCATATCCACATATAAAAATTCATTATTTCTCCAATTGATCCACAAGATAATTGGAAGTTTTCGTATAAATAGAGGTTGTCGCAAATAGATAGCCAAGTGCAACAATGAACAAGCCACATGAAGGGAATGGAAAAGAGAATGGTTGATTGTGCATAAAATAATGTGCACTTAGAGAGAATAGATAAGCCACAAGCTTCTTTCACCTCTAATTGGTGTGCCAACCAAATTTCCTCCATCAAGCCATAAAATTACTATGCTGACCACATTCTTCTCCCATAGAAAGTGATCGATAGTGCAAAAAGGAAATGCGAGACCTCCAAGGAAAATGGTTTGCATGTAGGCCAAAGGATTTTAATACGTTGTCATTGAGCAGTCAAACTGTGTGTTGATGCCCATGCTCTCCTTTCTATAGGATAGGAGGATCCAGCAAGATGCCTCCACTATGCCTGCTAGATCAACATTGAAGAGAGCATGTGGAAGGCCAGATGACAAATCAAACCACTGGAGATGCTGCTAACAATTCACCCTCTATAGGTTTATGCCAATCTCAATAACAACACCACACAAGGCTTAAGAACTCCTTTTTTGCTTCATTCATAGATGAAGTTCCCATGTCATCAACCGCTGATGCTAAAAGTTTGATTGTACCATGACACTAGTTGGAGGAGAACAAATAAAAAGGGGGCATGATAAAAAAAATAATTTAAAAATGTTATTTCATTTTCCAAGGTGCATAGGTGGAATAAAAGAAAAAACTAAATAAATACATAAAAAGAAATCATTTCATTTATTGAGATGTGTAGGTGGCATTTTAGAAATTTGTAGAAAGTTCTTGCATTTAATATTTGTAGCTAGGTAGTTACAATTTTCTATTTCTTTTATTGGCCCACAAAGGCAATGTAATTTTCTAAATGGCCCGTATGGTGGTGCTTAATATTAATTGGGTGGGTATTTAATATTTGTATCAATGTAGTTGTATCTATCTTTTATCCCACATTGGTTGTGTTGTAATACCTTGAGTGGTAAATGCCTATATAAAAAAGGCATAAGAACATTCATAAGCAAGTTCTCAAGTTGTAGAATCTCCTATTAGAGAAGAAGTGCTCAAGTTGTAGGATTTTGTATTGGGGAAGAAGCTCTCGAATTGTAAGCTCTTCTATTGTAAGCTTGGAGGATGTAAGATCTCTCATATTGTAGATCCCATATTTGGATAAAGCTCTCATGTTGTAAGATCTCTCAAGTTGGAATGATTTTCAAGTTTTAATGTATGCTTTGTAAATCATTTTGTCTTCTCTTTGTCTCCATGTTGTTATGTCTTTGGTTATGAGTTGGTAAGGGTGGTGTGGCCCTTCATCAATTCTTCAAATGTTCTGCAAAATCCTGAGCTTCAGCACTAATTATTTCTCCTTTATCTATCTTCATCAACTAAGATACATTTTCGGGACTACTTCCATATACAATCTGTGGATGATGCGATGAACTAAACTTCAAATTTGTCTTCAACTCTTCACTTTCTACTAGTGTCATTCTATGTGTTACCTTATTTGGCAAACTAGCTCCTAGAATCAAGTCCATCTGATGACTGATCTTTCTTGCTGGTGGTAATCCATCAAGCACATTATCAGGTACAATATCCTGAAACTCATTCCATAATTTTGCAACTTCTACAGGTATATCTTCTACTTCCTCTTTCCTAGCCTTTGGAATTAAGGTAAAACACATATGCTCATGCCACATATCATCTAAGACTCTATCAACAAAAGTTATTCTTGCATTACCACATACCTTTTCTTCTGTTTCCTTCAATGGTTTTAGCTTATGTCGCACTCCATCCTTTATCAGGGAATAGGTATTCGCATGACCATCATGTACAGAACACCTGTCAAACTACCAAGATATACCAAACAACATATGACATGCATCCATAGATATGATATCACATAGTACCTCATCTTGGTACCCACCAATCTTGAACTTCACTAGGCACTGTTCACTGACCATGACCTTATGGTCATCCTAGACCAAGACAACCCGATATGGATGTGGATGTTTCTTCCTCTTGAGCTTCAACTTTGTCACCATCTCTTCTGACACCAAATTATCAGTACTACCACTATCAATAGTCACATCAAAACACTTACCCTCACACTTGTACTTGGTGCGAAATAGGCTCCTCCTTTGTTTGGGTTCATTCTCACCACTGAGTAGGACTCTTTTGTTAATCAATGTTTCTCCTCTTTCAGCATCTTCAGAATGTGACAATTTGGTATCTTCATCTACATGTGCAACTCTGGCCCAGCCTTCATTTCTCCTATCTATCCTTCCTTGCCATTGAGGACATTCGACTGCCCTATGACCTTCTTCTCCACAGTGAAAACATGTTCCACGAAGCCTCCTCTTCCAGATCCTTGTCCTCTTCCTCTTCCTCTCCAATCTCTATTACTCTATTCCTGGAAGTGATTGGAATTATTTCCTCTCTGATTTTGATTGCTACTGGCCTCATCCTTCTTTTTTGGATCTTCATTTCAGCCTCCATATGACCGTCCACTAGATCTTCCACCATGACCTCTTCCATTTGGTTTTCTCTCAAATTTCATGTTCAACTTTTCCTCTAGTTTTACGGCAAACTGGTATGCCTTTTCAATACTATTCATTCAAACCAAATTTAGCTCCTCCTGAATGCTTGGCCTCAACCCATTAAGGTAATGGGAAACTTTCTTCCTATCAGCTTCCACATGGCTTGTTCTGATGAGGATTCGATAGAGCTCCTTTGTATACTTCTCAACAGATCTTCCTGCTTGCTTCAAACTTTGCATCTTCTTTAGTAGGTCAAGCTCATAATCAACAAGAATGAACTGTCACTTCAATTTTTTCACCATTTGATGCCATCTTGTGATTTGCTCCTTTCCTCTTCTATTTCTCTCCAATTGAATCTCTTTCCACTAGATCTTCGCATGACCTTTCAGTCTGGCTTTCACGAATTTGACCCTATCAGGATCCTTAATATCTTCATACTCAAAATATTCTTCAGATTCATTGATCTAGTCAATCAACTCCTTTGGGTTAAGATTTCCTAAAAATGCAGGAACCTCAATCTTAGGTCTTTTCCTAATCTTAGAAATGGCCCAAAAAAGTTTTTCTTCCTCCTGGTTCAAAATTTCACCTTCTTCTTGATCAGAATTTCCTTCTCCCTTGGCTTCATCCTCACTTTCATCTCTGACATTAAGATTCATTCCTCTATGAATCTCTTCTTGCAATGCTTGCACTTGTCTCTAGAGCACTCTAACCTTAGGTATTACAACACTAGCTGTTCAGCCACATTCCCTTCATGGAGGCATTTTCATGTTGCATGCTGAAACCCTAACCATGGTCCTGGTGCAAACTGTCTCACAATCGACGATCTGTTTACACGGAAACCTTAACCCATGGTCATGGTGAAAACTACCTCATAGTTGGCGATCTATTTACACACTCAGGAACTCTTACTCCGATACCACTTGATGAAGGGTGCTCCCCTTAATACCACAAACACATAACATAAATAGAGAAACAACAATAGTTTGCAAGAACAGAAAATGAGCTTCTTATTATCTCCACAAATGTGGAATTACAATTCTTTAGAATTACTATATGCAAAGCCACATGGGCATTTTCCCTTACAATATTCTATAGGACAAAGCCTGATGCAGGAGCATCCTGGGTGTAAGAGCAATCTTGCATCACCCAAAAATATTTATGTTTTTATATTCAATAAGGGTTATTTTGTGCAGAGCTGCTATTTATGGAAAGTTACTATTTTTGGTAATTTTCGTATGTGCTCAGAATGATCTGATTTCTTTCTTGGAGGTTCATTTTGGTCATATAAGTCTGCCAGTAAAGTTTCATTGCCAGATCAAGTGTATATTGGAAGATATTGAAGATTTTCGGTATTGGCAGCAGGGTACAGAAACTTCGAACTCAGTTTTGAAAGCTTTAGAGGCCCCGGATGAGGTCAAAAATGGGGTTATAGTGGCCGAGCGGGTCAACTGGTGATGACTTATGGTCTTCGAAAGTTGGGCCACCTGAAATGGCAAAAAATAATTTTCTTCAAAATTTCTGTTCGGGTTTCAAAGGTTATCTTGAGCCGACTATGATGTAATAAAATGTAAAATAAAATAATTCTAAGTTTGGTCGGCCTTATTGGCTAAAATTCTGGAACCTTCCCAGGCGGTGGATAATTGCCTATATAAGGAAGGCTGTATTATTGTCTTAGGCAGTTCAGAATAGTTCTGGGTAGTAGATCTGGGTAATAGTTCGAGGCTTTGTCCTACAAAATATTGTAAGGGAATGCCCATGTGGCTTTGCATATTGTAATTCTGAAAGTTTGTAATTCCACATTTGTGGAGATAATAAGAAGCCAATTTTTTGTTCTTGCATATTGTTGTTGTTTCTCTGTTTCTGTTATGTGTTTGTGGTATTAAGGGGAGCACCCTTCATCAAAGCCTCAAATTATTACCTAGATCTACTTAGAACTTCCCCCGAACTGCCTAAGACAACACTACGGCCCTTCCTTATATAGACAATTTGCATCACCCGAGAAGGTTCCAGAAATTTAGCCCTTAAGGCCAACTATACATAAAATTATTTTATTTTCACAATTATTACAATAGGGTCGGCTCAAAGAAAATACAAAATATGCTTTTAGGTAGCCCAACTTCCAGAGGCCATAACTTTTTAACCATAGCTCTATTTTTCTATTGTAACCACTTTTTGAAAATGCCATGATGAGATCTATAGTGCTTGATAAGTGCAAATGCCGATTAGCTAGGGGTTGATCATGATCCGGAGCCTCTAAGGCCTTCGAAATTGACCTGAAAGATTTCATACCCAAAAACCTCAATAACTTCTCCAATACAGATGATGTGGTAATGAAACTCAACTAGTAGGCTGAAATGACTGAGATGAACCTCCACCTATGAAATCAGAACATTCTAAGATTGTATGACCAACTTACTAAATATAGTAAGTTTCCATAAATAGCAACTCTGCATAAGATAGCCCTTATTGAAAAGAAAACTAGAAATATTTTTGGGTGATGCAAGATTGCTCTTACACCTAGGATGCTCCTACATCAATCAATTATCATACTCTTATCCTTGTCCATTTGTGTTCTATTCACTATTTTCAAAACTCAAATCCTTTATTTGCATATAGACTTTTTATTTTCGTAGATGAATTTTTTAATGTTTATAAAATATATCAAAACAGTTAGAGACAAATTTGTTACCATTATTATTTCTCAAACTTTTTTTTCATTTTACAGCCCAACCATTCATTTAAATTCTTTAAATCAAATTTAAAACTTTCTATTTACGCTTTAGAAAATGTACCCATTACTTTCAATATTCTTGGATATTTAGATCTCTCACGGTTCTTATTCTTATTTCCTTTTCTCTTAGGTGTTCCACAAATAATTAGGGTCATGTTATTGGTAATATATAACCTCCTAATTTATATAGGAAGTATGGAATGCACACCAACTATAGTATTAATAATAATAGAACAAGGAGACACATGACATTTATCCTCCTTAATAATATTGACACCAATAGATGCCGAATAAGAAATCAATACATTTAATTTGTACATGTGATCTATAATTTTCTCACCTTCTTCAATACACATATAATATAATTTATTCCTTGATAAAATCTTAATCGTGAAATATTTGGATTGATACATCTCACCAAATTTCTTATATAGTTTACTTATAGATCTCTCTTCAATGATATTGATATGAATAGAGCCTACTAAGTGTAATCTATTTATACCATTGGTTTTATGGATCATAACAATATATTTATGATCCTTAGTCATATTTATAGGTTTAAATAAGTTTTAATTAAAAAGTCCCATAGTTTGAACATCTTAGGTGATTTTGAAATGGAGAAGAGTGGGAATGGAAGAAAGGTTCAATAGTTTTAGGTGAGTTGTGCTTTGCAATATGATATGCCTACTATTACCAGTGCTCTGACCACTCCTAGTAGTATGGGTCAAAATTTAGGGAATTGGGAAAACTGCTCTGCCAAATAGAAAGTGGGTAAAGATTCATAGGATAGAGAAAATACGATATTTTCTCCAGTGTAGGTGATCCAGGTGAACCCAAAAAGTAAGTTATCTATCAAACTCTCCTAGACATGGATAACCCCCTAATCAACATCTTGGTTGTCAGAAGGTTGGCCTCCATACTTATATTCAACTAGCCTTTGTCCTTGATATGTTGTGTCCCTCCTTGGGACCTTGTAGAGTTCTTTAGAATAATGATGTTAAGAACAAGGATTGGATTTCTCTTTTTTTTATTAACTATTCTAAAAAATTTATGCTTTCTTCCTATTAGAATCACTTTTGAGTCAAGTAAGACTGGTATTTTAGTTCTAGATCAAGTGATTTGTCATGCCCCGTAAGGGAACTGGGGAAGAGAACAAAGATTCTCTTTATAAAAGAAAAACCCAAGTAATGATTTATGAAAAATTTTGAATTTTTAAAACAATTATATGAACAAAACTTAAACTTAGTTTCCTGCCAAGGTTCCCTTCTATCTAATGCATGATTCATTTAAGTCCATTAAGTAAACTAACAACAAGATATACTTCTCAAAACAAATTACATCATATCGCTATAAGATTCTTTATTAAGAACTACATAGTACTTTCATTTCAATTTTCCATTTAAAATCATCTATATTCCTAAGTATTCTTTATGAACAATATAACCTTTAAATCAAATAGAACCATCTAAATCATTTGATACATTGCAAATAATACATTTGTTCTTCAATAGCCTTTCCTTGAATCATCACTAATTAAAATCATACTACTTAACTAAAAATCATTTTCTTTTCCAACATACATCTTATACATAAAGTTCACATCCCCTTTTTCCTTTTTTCCTAAGTCTACCCATTCAAAT